>VYZX01012636.1:31666-45993 GCA_013401335.1 Brachypteracias leptosomus
CAAGCCCAATTCTCTCAGCCTGTCTTTGTAGGAGAGCCATTTCAGCCCTCTGATCATCCTTGTAGCCCTCCTCTGGACCCTCTCCTTCTTGTACTGCGGGCTCCAGAGCTGGATGCAGTACTCCAGGTGGGGTCCCTTTTGAAAAACTTGGCTCTGGATTTTTCATGAATGAAACAGCCTTTGGATATAAATGCATAAATACATTCCACTCAAAGAAAAGCCAGATCTTTGTATTATAAATGTATGACTAGTTATAGCAACAAGTTTGGAAGAAATTGAGTTCTTCATTGCAATGTGTACGATATCTGTCTCTACATTCATTTTCTCTGATGTGCTTCTTTTCACATTCCCCGTTAAACAGAATATTTTTGTAGTCTTTTTTTTTTTTAATAAGTTTATATTCCCTTTCAAGATGACAGCTGAAGCCACTTTTTCTTTCTTAGATGCAACAGGAAAGCTTTTGTCACCCTGGTTTTGTAGAAGCTGCTATCTTTATTATAAAAAAGAAAGAAGAAAAGGTAATTTAAGATTTTTATGAAATAAATACAGACCTGTTGCTAGCTGACTCTTCTTATCCAGTTTTGTGAAACTTTATTTTATATCTGGTGTTACTACTTAATTTGCTAATTCTTGTATTTCTGTACATCCCCTTGAGTGTGTACAGGTATAAACTTCCTTNTGGCATGTGCTCTGGGGGACAGGGGGTGCTTCTGAGGGTGGGGCACCTGGAGGTATGGTCTCCTGGGAGCGAGGTGGGGTGGCTGGCCAACTGCTGGAGAGACCCTGGGGTCTGGGGTTCTGCTGAGAGACCCATTTGTATGTGTGTGTGTGTCTGTGCATGTACATGTGCCTATTGTACACACCCAGTCTCCCTTCCACTCAGATCTGCAGGCATTGTGGAGCTGCAGCAGCCTTGATCCTACTGGGCTTCCAAATTTGGCAGCTCCTAACAAATTCTGTATCTGTCAAGCAACTTTACCACAGTAAGTGCTTCAGTCACAGGGCTGCTGAGTATTCCTTGAAACAAAAATCTATAAATTTCTGACATTTGAAATCTAATAAGACTTTTTGTTCTAAGGAGTACTTAGACTCCAGGGCTCAAACATTTACCTTATTGTCTCTGCATAGAGCCTATTTTTGGTACACTGCTGGTTCTTGAGATCTGGCAATTTGGTTGTAATTCCTGAAATATTAGACATTCTCAATTAATTTTAACACTCCTACCTTAAGACAGATATATTAGAAGCAATGCAAGTTATTCTTCCCTTATTCTGTGGAAGAGAACAAATTTCATTTTACTTATTCTCCTTCAATGCAAATCTTCAATTTCCTGAAAACTGCTTCTACTCAATCAAGGTATAACAGCTTATAAAAGCCCAGATTCATCCTAGCTACAGTTAATTGCTTACTTAGTGCTGGAGCCTTGTTGCTGTAGCAACTACTGTCTATTAGGAAATTATTTTCAACTTGTGATCCATGGACCCCTGTATCCATGGTCAGCTATTGAAAGGACTGACAACTAAGAAACACAGGTTTATTGTCTGCAGGTTTAAGCAATATGAACCTCAGTCCACACCTCTATTAGAAGAGCCACGACAAGTTCAAAAACTAGTGGAGGAGGATCATGAAGACATTTCACAATCAACAAGGGAGGTTGAATCACTGTCTGGAGGCATCTATCACTTTCCATCAATGATTAAGGGAACTTTGGGTGAGTAGTCTTCTGATGTAGATATCGCAACTTAGCATCTAAAGTTAGGTGGGCTAAATAAAGATCTATACTTCTATGGGGACTATGTGGTTACTCCCTAGTTAACTCAGAATAAACCACAGTTTCTTAAAATACTCTCCACAACTAAAAAAGGGTTCTCCCCTTAAATTGCTGTTATACTTACTAAGGGTAAACAAGAGACATGTACGATATATCTGAAATACCCAAGTATCTTTATTCTCATATTTTTATCACAGGGAAGAGAGAAAAAAAAGCTCATTTAAACTTTATTTTCCAAAATCCATCTGCATTAGGGGGCAAAAATACATTCATAAGCCATTAGTGTACATGTCTCTCATTCATTCTTTCCAGCAGTGGTCAGTACCCTGGATTGTGACTCAGTCCAAGAGTAAGGAACGGTGGGTAACATCAAATATTGTGGTAGGTGTTATTTCCAGCATCGATGACAATTTTAATGATCTTTATGTGTCATTATAAGACATATTTACTGCCTGAAATACTTAACAACATAACTGTATCAATATTCTCTTTTAATAGTTTTAATTTGTTTTATGTAAACAATATATTGAGACTCATAATGCAACAAATGAACAACAATACACTCTCTTAATGGCTCTTAAAAAAAGAATGTCTGTAGCAGGTTGCTTAAACTTCTATCTTTCTTTTAAATAATTACTCATATAAATATTCTCAGCACTAAACAAAGAAAGTCTGACAATCCAAAAATGATATCCAATTACAGAAAATATTATATCAAACTAAGCTACTTGAAACTTAAGCTTCTGCATTTTAGAAATTTTTATATCTAGCAATGGTGAGTCTCACAGGGATAGGAGTTTTGCAAAGTCATTTTTACACTAAAAGGGCTGGTAAAGCTATTACGAGTTGTATCCTGTAAACCCAGTGCATGGGTCAAGTGGCTCATGCCTTTTGCATGCATTCATTTACAACGTGGCCACCTGGCAATTTTATGTGAGTGAACATAAAATTTGTTTAAGGTGTTTGGACTCAAAATTATTAGTTATAGGATCATAGAATGGTTTGGCTTGGAAGGGATCTCAAAGATCATTCAGTTCCAACTCCCATACCATGGCAGGGACACCTCCCACTAGATCAGGTTGCTCAAGGCCCCATCCAACNATAGTCCCTTTCAAGATGACAGCTGAAGCCACTTTTTCTTTCTTAGATGCAACAGGAAAGCTTTTGTCACCCTGGTTTTGTAGAAGCTGCTATCTTTATTATAAAAAAGAAAGAAGAAAAGGTAATTTAAGATTTTTATGAAATAAATACAGACCTGTTGCTAGCTGACTCTTCTTATCCAGTTTTGTGAAACTTTATTTTATATCTGGTGTTACTACTTAATTTGCTAATTCTTGTATTTCTGTACATCCCCTTGAGTGTGTACAGGTATAAACTTCCTTCAGAAAATTCTTCACTATAATAAAATCTAAGAAAAACCTTCGCCGCAGGTAAATTAATCTATCTGCTATTTCTGTTTTTGCTAGGCCTGTCTAACTCTGGATTTGACTTTACCACATCACATGACACAAGCTAGTAGAGATGGAGTATGAGTATGATTCAGTTGTGGTCAGGACTGTGAGTTAAAACAAGGCAAGCTGTACATCTGAAGTGCAGATGTGGCAGTATCTAGAGCCCCAAATAGCTTTTGTTTCTTCAGAGTACCATTTTCGGAGCTGTCAAAAATACATCATTTTCTCTTTCTAAATAGCTTTTTGCAAAACATGAATAAACACAAGGATTCCTTATAGCCTTGGTTATCAGTTACCAAATTATTTTAGAAATAACAAGTAACAATGCATTGTGTGCCAGCGTAACAAATGGTATGTTGCTACTAGGAAGCAACTTAGAAGTGGTAAAATTGCAACATCAATACTTTTCTTTCCCAATTTCACCTTCTTCTGATTACTAAAAGGCTCCCCAAGAATTGGTTAAGGCTAGGAAAACAAACAAACAAACAAAAACCAAACAACAAACCAGAAAAGCTCTGAGTAGCCACAAAACTGGAAAAATCTCTACTTCTTATCCATGTGAAGAATTAATTGCAGATCTGGCTAAACTGGCAGGTCTTTTTTAACTATGGCTTAAAACATGTCTAAGAATCCAATTTGATGCAGGAGAAAGCTGAATGACTGCAAAGACCTCTTGAAATTTGGACGCCAAAAAGATACGTGAATTAATAGGAGAGAATAAATATTTTCTCATTTTCTTCTTCTAGTCTTTTTTTTCTGCTTGACAAGCCTGTGTGATATGTAATAACTAAATTTATCACAGCTTTACCACGAGAGGGCAGGAATGTTTATCAGTTTTGCCACCAGTTGTTTCGCTACGTCTTTGTCAGGAGGGTGACCCAATGTACTTTCCCTCTATTCATATTATGTGTCTAAGCATGTATCCTGAGCACTTAACACGACAAAATGCTTTGACCCAACAGACTGACCTGTCATTAGTATGAGAGATTAATCCCCTTGGATGGTCACGAGGCTCAGGGGCACAGTGAACTGCAGCTGTGTAAGGCTAAGAGCAAAATCAGAACTCCTTATGCTGGGCTGGCAAAGGGAAACAGCTGTGCCAATGCATCAAGCTTGCCAAGGGAGGCTGACAGGTAGGTAAAGGTGAATCAATGCCTGTTTTTCTTCCTTATGGTATGTAACAGGAGCAAGAAGGAAGACCTTCAGAGAGCTTCTTTTATTCAACATTAGCAGCACTGGCTTATTCATGAACAATATTTAAGCTTTTCTGAAATTTTGATCAGACCATAACAGTAGCCAGGTCTGAACAGTAGAAGGCTGTACTGGACAGAATGCTATGTAGAAAAGTTCCAGACTATTATTAAAGCAAAACAGATTTGCGTGGAAAGTCTTGGTTAACTCATAAACAATTTATAAACTGAAGCATTTAGCAGAGGTTGATTAAAGGTTTAGATTCTTGCAACTTTTTGCCAATAAAATATAGTATTTCACTGTTCTCAAAACCATGTTTTGGAAAAAAAAAAATCTACTCTGAGGCCACTCAGAATTGTAAGATTTTAATCAGCTAAAATTAAGCTCAGTAACATACATGAAATATCCTTTCTTTTGCTTTTTTTGCTGTCATGCTAAGTAGTTTCTTTTTTTAAATGGCAAAGTTTTTCACCATGAAACAAATAGCTGTGGAGTTGTGATAGTGACTGGATAAACTATATTCAATGGGAACAAAGAGAAAACAATGAAAAATTAACCTTACTCTAGTCATAACAATAACCTCATCCTAGTCATAAGAAAAAAGACTTATACAAGTTATTTTCCACTAGCTATGACAATTAAATTATGCTTTTACCACACCCTCCTCCAGAATAACAGTGCTCAACAACATCAGTTGTTCAAATCTAAAGATTTTTCACTACTCCTATTATTGAGATAAAACATAAAAGAGCATTGCCTTCCTATTATGTGGCTTGGCTGTCTCCTATAAGAATCTCTTGACTTAGAGGGTTACATACCCACTAGGATTATAAATTCTATATTCTCAGAGTTATTTTACAAATCTTTTCTCCCCAGAGGTTTTCAAAAGCCATGCTGCAACAGCATGCTACCAGGTTTATCAGGTAGGAAAATAGGAAACCCGACAAAGTCTCAGTGATTTGGGATTTATTTATCTGGGCATTTAAAGAGCCCTGACAATATGTGGCTCTTTAGAAAGCCCTAGTAATATGCAAGGGCAATTTAGCCCAGACTTAGCAACAGACAGACACCTGGATTTTTGCTGAAAAAGGAAAGGACCTAACTGGACAGCATGTGCTAATATGGAAATAGGCAAATGGCATAAGGCTAAAAGCCCCTGTGTTGTGTGTATTACCAGGATGCACAGAGAAATCAATACAAGACAGGACTTCTGCAGAACCTATGCACTACCTTTGAGATGGATTATCCTATAACTTTTTCCAATGAAATTTTGAAGCTGTGAAGAAGGAAGGGTTGTGATTAAAGATTTCCAATACTCATCTGCAGGAGAATATTACCCACAAACTTCCAAAGGACTGATGCACAATGTGTCTTGCCCAGGGCCTCATAGAGTTACACATGTGGAAAACCTATGTCATGCTTTGATCAAAGACCAAAAGGAATGACTCATTGACTTCCCTTTCTATTGTATTTTCTGTAGCGTAAGAATATAACAGGTGCAGTGCCAGGTCTGGGTGAATCTTGTGGGTTTGCTCTTATGGTTTTGGTTTCTACTAAGGACATGTAGCAAAGGAACAGCAAAAGAAAATTTGAATTATTGTTCATTGCTTTCCCTTTGTTTCATTTCAAGAGGTACGCTGCAAAAGAAAGTGAAAATAGAGATAAGTTTTATTCTGGCATTTCATTTTCTGTTAACTTTTGAACAATGGCAACATTTTAGACACATTTATCACCTTGTCTTTGAATGCTTATTCATGCAATGTATCTACTCACCTCTATATCTCTTTTGGCTGTAGAAATCACTCCTTGATTTGTCATTTGGTGTCTTTCCCATTAAGTGCTATTCTAGGGAGATCAAATAGGATTTCACAGGATGAAAGCTCTCCAGCAGACAATCACCAGGCAATATCTTATACAGAGAGCAGAAATAAAAAAAAACTCTCTTGTCAGGCAGGGCTACATAAGGTTAATGCTATTAAAATTCTTACTTGCAGACCAAAGGAGACATTAGGTGTTTTACAGAATGTTTTGTGACAGCAGAACCCATTCAGAATTACTGCCCACAAGAACCTCACCTCTATCCTTTTGGTAATCTCATAGTCTGCAAAAACATGATGTGAGATGAAGGAGTTTAATATTCTTTACGAGGAGTGCTGCTTCTTGAAAAGAAATTAGACTTCTTCCTAAAATCATAACAATTTTACTGTAACATGAAGATATCTGAAGAAACATCTAAGTGAACTGTCTCCAATGCCAGAAGTAGTTTAGATGTTGTAGGCTTTTTATCTCACTTGAATAGGCCTGGCCTATTACAGTCTATGAGAATATTTATAAAGTGATGAGTTTAGGAAGGCTTTTAAATTCACAGGTGCAGAGATGTACATTAAGCATCTCCCAGTGTTCTATCAAAGCAAAACCTGATCAAGTACCTGTATTAGCAAGCTGCAGCTGATGATTAATTTAAAATAATCTGAGTTGAAACATCACTGAAAAAGACGTTATTTAATTCTGTCCTCTGCTGTACATAGCCATATACTCATTTGCCTTAATGTTAGGGGGGTCATGTGGTGAGTAAAATCAAACTGACCTATTTGAAAATAACTTCCTTAAATATCAGCTTCCCATATCCAATGTCACTTAGAAGATTTCAGATTGCAATGTATATAGCAATACAGTAACATCTTGTATTATCTCATTGTTTTACCAATAATTCACTTGCTTTTCTGAAGCAATGTTGAGCTGATGTTTTCAGAGAACTATGATTTACCACAATTTTCAGATCTTGCTCTTAAATAATTCAACTTTGTGCTTCCTTGTTGTGTAGCTAGGAATAGTTATCCTTTCTGCTTTACTGTGTACTTGTCTACTATTTTATCAGAATTATGAGATCTTTTAATGACTTTGCAGTCACAGGTTTTTAAGAGCATTTAATAATGTGCCTTGCAACAAGCATTTATGAAAATACAGGTACAAAATAGATGTTGTTTATTTGCCTAGCATATTCTAAGTGAGAGATTTGTAAGGTCTAGTTTTCTCTTATAAAAACTGTGTTAATTTTACTCTGTTAGATCCTCTACATTCTTGTGTCTGTAACTTCAATTTTATTATATTTTTTATTAGTTAGTTTGCATGGAATTTATTAATTTCCATTCTCAGCATCCCTTTTTAAGAGTCAAATTTTCATCTTCTCTTTCTCTTTGGGCACTGATGTCATAGTATGTTATACACTCACAGAAATCTCTGATGAGAACAGGAGCTGGTGTAAGATGGATTGTGGGTGTGCATAGCCAGAAGTGAAGCAAAGAAGCAGAAATGTGGCAGAAGTAGAATCCCACTTTGGAAGCTACAAGCTGTCAGACTGAGTCACTCCGCCTGATGAACTGCACTGCGAGACTCCTCTGCTCTGTAGAAATCACCCCTCTGACAATGCACAGCAACTCAAATAATTCTAGATATTCTCCACTGGCCTTCCTGTCTTTGATCATTTAATGGGCTTCCGGCAGTTTTCCTCATTCGTATTAGTTTGAAAATGTTTTTATTATAGCTTTTCTCCATTCAGCAATCTGCTCCTCAAATCTTTTTCTGTTTTGCCTTTTTATGATTTCAAATTTAAGTTAACTGTATGACAAGTTATTTATACTATTTCTTTGAAGGCTATATTTTTATTTCTAAAGCCTTTTTTTCCCTATACTGCTTTAACCATACTGGCTATTTTTCAGTAATTCTTTTAGAATATTTTTGTGTATAACAACTAAAGTAATATTTTTAATAACTGGAGACTTGAACTAGTCTCCTCCTGGCTTTCATTTTAATTAGTGGAAAATTTCCATGAAAAGATGCAGCATCATATCACTGGGGAGCAAAAACTAGAAGTCTTAAAGTCAGGACATAGTTTGATATAAAAATTAGTTACTTAATCAAATTTCACTATTAATTTTTTGTTTGTTTATTTAATTTGTTCCTTCCTAGCAAGTCACGACATTCTTAACACATTTGTACCAACAAGACTCAATCTTTTCCTCTGTTTTCACTTCTCTACTTTGGAAAAAACTGCAGGAATTCTGACTAAAAGCCACAAAGTCATTTAAAGAATTTATAAAAATTATAAATAACATTTTGAGAACACAAATAGTTTGATGTAAAAAAACCCTTCTATTGTATTAAAGAGGATGTTGGTACAACCTTCAAGGAAAATTCTTAGAGAAAATCAGAATAATATTCTAACAATATTTATTGAGGTGTGAGTAGTGACTTCTTTAGATATCTATTTTGAATCTCAGACCAACCAGAAACTGCTCTTTCTTCCCAGATGCTTGCTTGTTGGGGTTTCTTTTCTGAGTGGGTTAAAAGTCTGAGTTCTAGTTGGGATAGTGCACAGAGTTATGAAGAGGTCAGCATGAAGGAGACTGTGGTGTCTCCAGGATGGAAATGCCAAACTTTTCATAAAGACATGTTAGAAAGTTTTAATTCAGTTTTGCAGTTTAGCAATAAAAATATTTCCATTGTTTTCATAAAAACTCAAACTCCTCAGTGTTTTATTGGATCCTATGCTTTTGTTATATCTGAGCTTTTCACAACTTTTAACATCTTCTCAAATTTAAAAGTAGGTCATATATTTCAGCATATGTAATGTAAAAATGTGTGCCAAATATTTGTAAATGAGTCATAGCAACATTAAAGGGACTACCTCCAAAAATGTGATCTTGAAACCATTCTATTCAAATGACATCTGTTCCTGAAAGTATAAACTCCATATACACCCCCAGTTTCCCTACTGACAAACTCATATCCACAGAAGTATGGATTGTATAGTTTAGCCTTATTTTCTCTACTTATATGGCAAGTCTAGAGGTTAGAATGTTTATCCAAGAAATTAAATAAAGGTTGCTATGAGAAAAGTCTAAAGTAGTTATTTCATTTGAACTTGCAGTTTGAAAAAAATATTAATAGCCAAGCTTTTATAAGCTTCCATGATAATACTCAGCCTCAGACCCCATGAAATATTCAAATGCTACTATCTCACTTAACAGATACTTGGGAGAGTAGATATTTGCAAACCCCCTTCCAAACAGGCAGTTACAGAAACACAGCTATCACAAGGCCTACATCAAGGAAGGTGATGATGGTTTTAAGTGAGGCTTAGAATTTAAGGACCTAAAACTACCTCTTGAAAGCTCCTGTTTAATCTTTGGAGGTGCCCCGACTCTATCAGAACCTCATGTTTAAATTCTGTGTTTCCTCAGATGCCTGAATTTTAGGTCCGCAAAGACTTAAAAGTAAATCACTGTTGACATGACTGACAATGGCTTGGCTTCTGTCTCCTATTTATGTCTCAACAACAGCAGCAAGCTTGGTTCCCCCATTCACTTCCACTGCGTACCTCAACTTGAAAGATATTCTCTCAGCAAACTTGCCAGCATGAAAGGGTAAATGTAGGAGAGAGGTTAGGCTTGTAGATGAATGGAACAAGAAGCTTTTAATGAGACCCTAAGCCCTCTTTGGATCTGGGCCTACAGTTTACCTTCAGCATTGCAGTATCTGTGATAATGCAAGAAGCTGAGCCCTAGTTTCTTCCCCCTAGACAAATTCTTTAATTACAGAACTATGACTGCAACTGCCTATAAGCTTGTCTTTCTGTCTAGTGAAAGCCTGTAGTGAGCTCAGAAGAAATATTACATCCATTACTCGGTACTGAACTGGAAGAACCAAATGAAAGAATCTGCAAAGAATAACAGAATTTACAATGAGCTCAAGAATACAGTAGAGATTTATGTAATAAGGAAAATTCAGATCAGATATTAGGAAAAATTTAATGGTAGAAATGATGGGGAAGAACTGAAAGAGAGACTGTGGAAGTCTCTGTAAGATACTTCTGTGTTTTGGGGAATGTCAGGAATATTGTAGATCCTGAGCTGAATATTTCTCCCCTGAGAAATGAAAAAAGCAATTTCTTCCTGTTCTGTTTAACCACTTTGGAAATGTACAGAGGGCTATGAAGTTTAGGATCTATGTATTAAATTTTTACTTAATTTCCTTTCATGGATAGTGCAATCAATAGTCAGGTTACAAAGATCAGGGTCAACACATTAATGAAATTTATGTATTGAATAAGTGTACAAGAGAAGCTCTATTTATCTGAAGGCATTCAAAACCAGAAAACATCCTAAAGAGCTTTACTGAGGTTGTAAAGGCTGCATCTAAACAAATATGACACCACATGGTTTCAGGATACTGTAACACCTCAACAGAGACTTGAGCAATGCTCTCATTACCATACTAAGCTGACAAAAGAAAGGCTATAAAATCCTAATCAAACACACAGCTCCATATGCAGTCCTGTACAGCAACATGAGCTATTTGGTGGGGAAATCATCTGATAATGTACCTTTGGCTCACAAGCTATGCAAGCCTTTGGTGGGGGAAGGAGGTTTTGCTGAGAGTTAACAAAGAGCAAAGAGGCTCAGAAGCTGGGCAATGTTGTACCTGTGCAGACGAAAGGCCTCTTGAGGAGACACATCTGGAGAACCAATAGAGACCACAGCAGACTCAAGGCTTCTTTAATGTCTTTCCACCACAGAGCCAAAAGATGCCCTGAGGTAAACTCAGCTGCAAGATAAGAACAAAAATTTAGAAAAAAAGAATAAAGTTTACTCCAGGGAAGCTGCTTCTAGTCATCCTGTGGCAGACTCACCTCAGCCTCTACATTTTTCAAGCAATCTACTCTGGTTTTTCATTGCAACTTATACATCTAACAAAAAGCAGCCTCATTCTAAACCAAAACAGCCGAGGTGACCAGCTGAGAGACTAGATGAACCTAGCCTGTGCCTGTGGCTGCCCAGGAAGGTTTTGGTAGGAAGACAGAAACCACTCCCTCCACCAGTGTTTCCTTGATGAGCAGGAAGGCTGGTGCCTGGTCCATGAGCCAGGCACTGCACTTTCCCACAGCTGCTCCACTTCATGCCCCTCACTGTTCAAGTGCTGGGCAAAAGCAGGGGGAGAGAAATGTCAGGTATTCCTCACTAAACCAGCAAAAAGCCACAGCAAAATGCCCTGATTTCCTTTGGATGCCTACTGGAATAATTCACATATCTTCACACAGGCACATATACACATGTACATAGACTTACAGAATCAAACAGAAAAAAACACTCCAAAAAATCCAGATTATCTTTTTTATGATCTCTTCCTGCTCATCTAGAAACTCTAGAAAAATCATGTTCTGTGTACCCACACCTGTAAAGCATTTAAATGGCTGTGTAAAATGTCTGCTGCTGTTGCAGTACTGGTAAATGCTATGATGTCTTGTTTCTCACTGTTATGAAACTCTAGTACTGGAGCTGCTATACAGATAAAAAGATTCTTCACCTCTTAACAGCAACTTTTCTCAAGTGTCTCTGCCCCATTCTCCCCTAGTGAACTCCAGCATCACTCCCTCTTCAGTGAATTTACCCAATTTCAGTTAATATTTCCAGTGCTGTAAATCTCAAATAACATATTTTTCTCACAACCTCAAGCTAAGTGCTGCCCCAAATCAGTTTGGGAAATACATCTTTATGACACTGCAGTACAAGTGGAAACCAATTATATTAAAATACAACTTTGACTAAGCTATATGCTGTATGCTTCTGTTGCCTCAGCTAAGAGGTGAGGCAGGCAGAGATGTGCCCATTCCTGACCAAAAGCTTTGTTGAGAGAAGCTCCAGCACAGACAGAGCTGCCTAAGCAAAACCGTATTTTCACAGGGACAGCTGCTTCACTGGGGAAATGGTGTGAATTTATACATTCGAGCTTTGCCTGCAACATTGCATACAGACTAGAGGTGTTTTATCAGTAAACAAACTATTAATCCTCTGCCACTGAAATATTTGAAGGGAAAGTATGTGTTAGGAAGCTTGTTTTGCTCAGTCATACTGACCTACTTAGAGAAGTACAGATCTGTAGTTCCTGTGTGCAAGTACTGGAAGTTGTTATGTCTTTTACCTATGCACACCGAAGTCACCAAGCCATAGATCTTCAGAAGTACTTCAGAGCCTCTCTCCTTCTTCAGGTATCTCTATTAAGGTATCAGCAACATCTTCAAAATGACCAGTCATCTGCCACTGAAGCTGGTGGGTACATATTATCTGCTGGGGGCCAGTATGTGCATACCCAACTAAAGCATGGCAACATTGCTTCTTGTCATAAATTGCTCTGAACCTGACATTGGATCTGATCTGCATTTCTTTTGGCAGCAGTGTGGGGTCAGCACACTCCTCCTCTCTTTTCATGCTCCAGTCATTTTTCTCTGCCTTTGCATTGCATACATGAACATCTGGACTTTTTTCCTGAACCTGGAGATACATTTTGTACTTGTTCTTCTGTCATGTACACTTCACTTTTACAGATCCTGAAAATTCACGCTCCATAAGCTTATCAATATACAGCCCATCTCTAATTTTACTGCTCAGAGATGCAGAGTCCTTATACCTTTTGTTTACACAAGAAAATTCATTTAATATCAAGCATAATCACTACTGTTTGTTATTTTTCTTCTGAGTATATGTGGGCTTTCAGTGTAGACAAATATATTGACTTCTGTTTCTGCTATGCTAATCTAAATCTTGCTTATGTCAAGGTTTTAAGCATTGATCAACACAACAATATCCAGCATGCAATGTCCCCTTCTTCAGCAGCAATTTAACTAGTGTGACTTCAGAGAATTTATTGAAATTTGTGGTATATATGTATTCAAGGAGTTAAAAATTTTGTATTACCCTGTCATTTTGAACATCATGCCACTGGCTTAGTATGGCTGCACAAATAGGTATACTGAATAATAATTTTTAAATCAATTGAATAATTTTTAATGTTTTCCTTTTGTAATGAAGGGAAATTCCACTAAATGGCTTTGTCAGACGGAGCTGAATTGAAATATTGTCTTTCTGGAACAATGGATCCTGTTTCTCTGATTTTAGATCAGGCTGTCACTGAAAACCCTTATCTCAGCTGTTCCTTTCTTTATCCACTTCAACCCTGGAACATAGAAAAGACCTCACTGACTTCAATTTTGAGGCTTTCCACTTCTCAGTATTAAACCATATGCTTAGATTGACATGACTATGTACATCAGCACAAACCTCCCACATATCTGTGTTTTGTCCATCTTTGAATAGCTGGTTGATACTTACCTAATAACAGAGCAAAACATCTGACAGCACATGGATACTGATTTTAGAAAAATGACAGGTCCATGGCACTAAAGTTAGTCTTTCATCTATGGTATATATCAAGTTCTTCTCAAATGAAACAAAGAACACCAGTTGAGTCATTATGTTACAGTAGATAGTATTTTGGAGATAAAAATAAGAAAGGTTTGAAGTATATTTACAACTTTTCTTATTGCTGTGCCTGGAGTTTAAATCTATTGATTTATGGTAACTCACAAAACTTTCTAAAAAACACATTTCCTGAAAAACGCATCATTTGTGAAATCTCCATCCTGCAATTACTTTCTGCAGCTCAGAACACTAAGATGTCCATGCTAACATAGAAAAGTTTCTGAGCTGGGATATATGTGTTTTACAACAAAAGGAATTTGCATTTTAGTTTCTTACAATAGTTCTATGTAGCTTCTCAAGAGCTTATTTAAAATATGTTACAGCTTGATCTTGTTTATTTGTGCTGGAGTCCACATTAACAACTATTTTAACACATTTTGATATTTAATACATTTGAAAGATTTTTTACCAATGCTTGTAGTGACAAGACAAAGGATAATTGATTTTAAACTGAAAGAGGGTAGATTTAGATTGGGCTTAATCTTCCTCCAAGCTCAAGATTGGTGCATCTCTATGACTAAGAAATCAAGTAAGGGAGACAGTCGACCTGCATGGATAATCAAGGTCCTTCTGGATAAACTCAAGTGGAAGAAGGAA
>VYZX01012637.1:0-15843 GCA_013401335.1 Brachypteracias leptosomus
GACAGACCCACTACAACCTGGATAGAAAAATACTGGTCTGTAAAACCCTGCCACCAGGCACTGCAACCTCAGACCACTGGTGTTTTCACCACCAAGCTCCTCAAAAGAGCATAATGTAGATTTCTAGTATATGAGCTCATCTCTCACCTACTCTGCTGGGGTGCCAGAGCACACACCATCTTCACAGTAGGAAGAAATGTGATGATCTTCCTGGGGACAGACCTCTCACTTGGCCAACCAAACCACCAAAAAACTAAGCTAATAAAAAAAATATTAACAATGTAGTACCTGAGAGCAGAACAATATTTGTTTTGTGTTTAAAGGTACTCATTCAAGTCTATATCATTATGACTTCATTACCCCAAATAGCTAGCTGAAATAATATACCTACAGCTTTATACATTTATACAGCAAATAAACAGGGCATAAGTCATTATAAATGCCAATCATGTAAAGGCATTTTATCAAAAGTTAAATAGCTAAATATCTCTGAATACTTGCTTATATAAATCACTGATTGGTGTACACACAGCACTTAATGATTTAGGCTTTAGTAACTTTTGAAAGAGATAACTAGAATCTCTCTTTCCTTAGATGCATGGAAATATTACCATATTACCTCATTTATTTTCAATCTCCTCACATGCAGCATAAAACAAAAATAAATCTATACACAAAACTGGAGATTCTTTTAAATAGCTTCATTTATATGCATTGTGTCAGTTTAATGAAATTCATGAACTTGGAGGTACATATAGCTGACAGAAATTTATGCCCTCTTTTAAAATTCTTACTATTTCAGAACTATGAAGAATGTATTTGGAGCAAACAGATTACTGGTTTCAAGATTAATATTCACTGTGACCTGCAGATGAACAAAGGAAGTATGAACATTCAGAGACAGCAGATAGGATTCTTCAGTTTATACATGCATCCCCTAAATGTGAATAACTATATCTCAGTAATTTTCTAGTTTTTATTTCAGACAGCAGAACAGCTGTGACTTCATTGCTTCAGTTTAATTTTAATTGAATGTGCAGTTTAGAATATGTTAAAATGATCCACATGACATTTTAAAACATCTTGTGTATGAGACTCCTGAAAATCCATAGGACTCTAAAGTAAGAAGAGGGTAGCGTAGTGTAAACAGATGACATTGCTGATCATAGTCCTCCTCTTCTCTGCACCTCAGTTGCAAACTTCAATTATCAAAACACATGGATCTATGTTAAAATGGTAGGGCAGTGGGTAATATTTGCTGCACTATGTCACCTGTAGTTTTTTACTGTGAAAAATGAGACTTTAAAATGTAGCTACTTAAAACTTAATAATTTCCACTCTTGAAAGTTTTCCTTGGAAGGAAGAGAAGTTCATTTATGAAAAAAGTGTCATAAAAAACCCCAGACCACACACATTTGTTTAACTAACCAGAAGTTAAAAAATATTTTGAGAACATTAAAGAAGAAAGTTTTTAATATTCTATTATAAAATAAGTTTTTAAAATAGTACAGTTTGTTTCTTTTTAAGAGATGAAACCTGAAAGATAATGTTCAACTTTTATTTGAATGACACTGTATTTAAAATAATTCATTTTTTAGCTCTTGTATTTATCAGTTAATTCAAATATTCTCTAACTTCACTCCTTGTGCATGAATCCCTGAAGTTTAATTATAGATATGTATTTATGTCTACTTAAACAGAAATCAACAAAACCATTTTTATTTTGGTAAAATTCTTTTGCAACTTGGACAATTCTTTTGGTTACAAACCAAAAGTCTGTAAGCTTAAGCCTACACTAAAGGATTCCACAAAAGCCTAGAAGGCTATTTTGCACTGTGATTTTGTCATTACAATTTTTATTTCAATTGTAAAACTTTCAGATGGAAGGTATGCAAATAAAAAAATATATACTGCTCTTATATTTCACAGTGACACTTTTTGATGTGTTCATTTCCTGCTAAAGGGAAATTTGTGACATGGATGTAGGAATTTTCTACTATGTGTAGGATCTCCTTTTCACCACCAAAGTAGGAACCCTAAATTAAAATGTATTAAAACACACAAAAAAGTCCTCTTCCTAAAAGTATATTAAGAATGCTTGCAGGAACACCATCTCAGTTTCCTTTGCTTCTGCTTACACAAAGTTACTTTCAGATTAATGCAATTTCATAAACCTAAAGCTTTAGTTGAATGGATTCATCATCATCTCTACTGTGGCTGTGCCCCTCCATTCCGAGTCACTGTGATGCTGAGCCACCAAAGCCTGAGTGCACAGGCAGGCATGTTGCTGAGTGCTTTCCAGGAATTTGCAAAGATATGGGACATAGCCAGGCTCAAAAAAATGTTTTGTGAATGCTGGGTAACAGACCTTATCTAAATGTTTAAAACCACTGTCACCATTTATTGCCTTTAAAATAGTAGCAGGCCATGGTCAGCCCTAGTACCTCACAGGTTTACTCACCCCTTTTTCGTTTTCTACATGGACCAATGTTTTTATTACTGAATACGTGTGTTAATGTCACTTCTCAATTTTTTTTCAAACAGAAAGGTCACAGACCTTTTCTATTAACAAGAACTATTCTTTCCTTTTCAATAAGGTACCTTAAGTTAGCTTCTGTGGCTATATAACAGAAAGCAAATACAACATGATTAAATTCCTGACGAAGCTATACCTGTGCATATATACTTTCCTCCATTTTCTTTCACTCCAGTTTTCTGTTTTGATGACTATATACTTCTTTCATGATGCACTATCCAATTTCTGAAGAACATTAAATAACAACCTATTGTTGACACTAAATTATTAAAAATGACACTAAAATTATCTTGTTCTGCTGCTTTTTATGCTTTTTTTTATTATCATATCGCCTTATTTGATTTTTTCAAAGTTAATATTTACATTGCACTCTATCCAAAAAGTCTTTCACATAGAGCTAGCTAATAAATAATAATTGGTTATGTAATATTACAGTCCTTGCAACCTAAACTTGGTTGGAAAAAATAATTTTAACACCCTAAAAATCACTATTCATTGGAACACACTAACTTACACAGAAGTTCATGGCATATATAAAATCAAATTTTTTTTTAAATGCATCTGACTTTCTAATAAAGATTTCCTACTTGATGAGCTGAACCTTTAGCTGTCACTTAAACCAACAGTCAGCAATAACTGGTAAGACTTCAGTCTTCAGAATGTTTTGGAAATACTTGTAAGTATACATCAGGAGAGGATATGGCTTTTTGCTCTTCACAAAAATGTATTGATATGATATTTATGCAATTGTCTCTTCTTCTAAGAAATAAATTTGCTCAGATGAAAAGAGACAGAAAACAAAAAAGTTGTTAGATGTTCATCATAAAACTGAATGCAGGCTTGAATCAAGTGAGTGCTTTTCTAAGATCAACCTGTAGAAGTTTAGGGGGGGAAATATACACTACAACCAAACAACTTTATTTTAGCATCTTTTGCAGATATTCACTGTTTCTTCTGGAAACTGCCAATTATAGCAGCTGCAGTTTTAACATAGGCTCAATGTGCAAAGCAAAACCAAATGGCAACAGAAAAACTAACTTTGACACCCCCTCAAAAAGAACCCCCCAGGAGTTATACACACAGCTAGACTTTTCTATATGAAAAACTTGACATTTTCAGTCAACTCATAAAAAATAAATTACATTAGTGTTTCTTAAAAATGACAACTTAAGAGACATCCTAACTCTGCCATGTAATTTTACTATGCGTTACAGCTGACTTGTGGCTTAACCAGCATCAGTGCAATCACAACCATAGCTAGTGGAACTGGGACTGTCAGACACTAAGAAAGTGTGAGACACGGGTTCTTATAGCAGCTCACAATAAATATTTTCATACAAATCTATGTCAGAAAATTAAAAAAACCACCAAACTAGAAACCAGTTTTAGAAAACCTGTATTATGTTCAACCTAGCATAAGCAACTATCCAAACACAGCACTAGCATTTGTCTTCTTTTTGCCATCCACAAATCTTCCTCCACAATTTTATCAAAATTTTTATCTCCCTTCTCTTTTTTTAAAAGATTATAAAAATTACACAGGAGAAACCTTGAAAACCATCTTTGCCTCTTTTCCACAAATGTATGGGTTCAACAGCTGTAATTTTGCTTCCAGTGAAAATAACTGGATATTTTAAAGCAAGAAAAAGGGTTTCTAGTCAAATAGTGTCAGCTTGGAAAGTCTTATTAATATACGATCAGTAGGCTTGGAAGGTCTTACTAATATATGATCAGTAGGCTAACAGAGAATTACAATAGGATTGATATAGACATTTTGACAAAACCTGTTTTTCTCTTTATCTGTTCTTTTGCACCTCTCTCTTCTTTACTCGGTTATCATGAATATTACCTGAAAAGAGAAATATCTGAGAATGGTTTTTATCAACCCAACCACATTATTCTTCTCATTTTCATTTTCAGAATAATCCCATTCCCATTTTAGTATTTGTCTATTTCACTACAGCTTCCATTTATAATCAGGCATTCAACAACAAGCATGAAGTATCTCGAGTGTGTGGACAACAAATATATGTAGCAATCTATTAATAAATTTGATCATTAATATTCTCAGTTCATTTATTAGAGCCCCAGGTACAAAGAACTACTCAATAAGGTTCCAACATAGGAGTTTAATATTGGGCAAAACTGGTCCTGCTGAGGAGACCAGCTCCAGTGGCAGGCAAGCCTGCACTAGGGAAAGGATTTGTGGCAGAAAGGGCTATCAAAAGGCTCTTTTGGGGGGCTTTTTGAAGCTGGGAAAAGCAACTTCCCTGTGCCAGGGTCCAGCAGCTTGTGGGTGGGCTGCTGAGGCACTGTGGGTGGAGCTAGCACCACCGGGGACAGATGTAAACGAGGTGCAAACATGCCAACTGTCACTCACCAAGGCTACACAGCCTCTCATAAAAGAAGCCCCTCAGGAACGCAGCAACCTGGTTGCTGTGCACTGAGGAAGCAAGCATTGAGTGGGCGACACCCAGGTCATCACCTGGGAACACCACAGCAACAGCAGGCTCCGTGGGCAGGCGAACAGACCAGCACAGCAAATTGAGCCCCAGAGTGCTGAAAGTCTGCAAAGTCAGCCAGGAATCAATGGTATCCACTCCAAAGAAGACCATGGCATCCCTGAGTCCTGCACCCACCAGCTCTGATGCTGCTTCCAGATGGAGCAGTGAACATGATTGAGAGGGGTGTGCCCAGGTAGAGGAGCTCCTCCGTCTAGTGATGGAGTTCAAGGAGGAGGTAAGCAGGTTGAGGACTGTCAGAGAATGCGAGAGAGAGATAGATGCCTTGAGTTGTACCCTGTCTCCCATGATAGAAACCAAGCAGGCAGACAGAGACCTTGCTGCAGAGGGGCCAGCTGAAGGTGGTGACTTGGAGGACAGGGGGCAACAACAAGACTTTCCTGCCTGGTGTAAGAGGTGTTGCAGGTGCACCTGCCTAACACCCACCACATCTTCCGAGGTGCACTTGCATAACATGTATGATGCTCTGCAAGGGGAACTGAATAATAACAAAGGTGACAGCTCACTTAGCTTGAAGATGACACCAAGGCTAAGACAGACTACGCCTCACATTAAAACATCTTCAATAAAGAAAGAAAGACAGGTTCTTGTCATGGGGAATTCAATTCTGAAAGGAGTGGAAGGCTCAATATGCAGACCAGACCCACTAGTTAGTGAAGTCTGCTACCTTCCTGGGGCCAGGGTTAAGAACGTAGAGAGAAAACTCCATACAATAGTTCAGCCCTCATACTACTACCCATTAATGATTTTTCAGGTAGGCAGTGATGAAATTACAAGAAGTCCAAGGGCAATGAAGAGAGACTTCAGGGCCATGGGATGGCTGGTTAGGGGATCGGGAACGCAAGTAGTGTTTGTCTCTATCCCACCAGTTGCAAGGATTAACAAGGAGATGAACAGGAAGGCCAGCAGATTAATGCCTGGTTACATGGCTGGTGTCATCGGTAGAATTTTGGGTTCCTTGACTACGGGCTGCTTTACAGGACACTAGGTCTGCTGATAACAGATGGTGCACACTTATCTCAAAGAGGGAAAAGAATCCTGGGGCAAGAGCTAGTGGGGTTCATTAAGACATCTTTAAACTAGATTTGAAGTGGGATGAGGATAAAACTGGGCTTGTTAGAGAGGAGCCTGGGAGTAGCATGCTAGTACCTGTGGGACAGTGTGGTAGTAAGGTCTTACATTTGGCTGTCTCAGTGGAGGTGTGGGATGATGATTTGTGTGGCAGCAAAGATACAAGAGTTGATAGGCTGGTATCTATGGAAGCAACTGAGAATGGGCTGGTGGGAATTAGAGATTCTCCCTCCAAAAATGTGGCAGGACCCCCAGCCCAGCTGAAGTGCATCTATACCAATACACACAGCATGGACAACAAACAGGAGGAACTGGAGGCCATTGTACTGTGAGAAAACTATGATATGAGTTGCCATCATGGAAACGTGGTGAGACAACTCATGGGACTGCAGTTGATGCTTATCAACTTTTCAGTGGGTGAGGAAGGCAAGGCAGTGGGGCGGCCCGCTATATCAGGGAGGGATATGAATGTCTACAACTTAATGATGGTGATGATAGTGTTGAGTGTTTATGGGTAAGGAGAACACCAACAAGGCAGCTATAACAGTGGGAGTTTGTTACAGACTGCCCAGTCAGGAAGAAGAGGCTGATTAAATACTCTATAAGCAGCTGGGAGAGGTTTTGCATTCTCTACTTTTTTGTTCTTGTGAGGGATTTCAACTTCCCAGATGTGTTCTGGGAGAGGTTCTTGGAATCTGTGGAAGATAGCTTCCTGATGCAGCTGATGAATGAGCCAACTAGAGAAGGTATCCTCTAGGACCTGCTGCTTGTTAACAGAGAAGGAATTGTAGATGTAACAGTTGGAGGCCCTCTAAGATGCAGTGATCATGAAATAACAGAGTTTTTGATTTTTGTAGAAGTAAGGATGAGGGCTAGCAGAACTGCCATCTTGGACTTCCGTAAGGAAGACTTTGGCCTGTTTAGGAGACTGATTGAGAGGGTCCCTTGTGAGGCTGTCCTGAAGGATAAAGGAGTCCAGGAACGCTGGGCACTCTTCAAGAAGGAAAACTTAAAGGTGCAGGAACAAGCCATCCCTATGTCCTGAAAGACGGGCAGGAAGGGAAGAAGACCAGCCTGGCTGAATAGAGAACTTTGGCTGGAAGTAAGGAACACAAGGGGAGTTTATGGCCTTTGGAAAAGGGGGCAGGCCATTCAGGAGGACTGCAAAGATGCAGTGAAGGTATGTAGGGACAAAATTAGAAGGGCCAAAGCCCAACTGGAACTCAATGTGACTATTCACACAAAAAAACCCCAATAAAAAATGTTTCTATAAATATATTAACAATGAAAGGAGGACTAGGGAGAATCTTCATCCTTTACTGGATGCAGGGGAAACATAGCGAGTAAGGATGAGGAAAAAGCTGAGATATTTAATGCCACCTTTGCCTCAGTCTTTAATACTCAGTCTTGAGTATAAGCCTTATGAGAAGCGGCTGAGGGACTTGGGGTTGTTTAGTCTGAAGAAAAGGAGGCTGAGGGGAGACCTTATTGCTCTCTACAAATACCAGAAAGGAACTTGCAGGGAGGTGAGTGTTGGTCTGTGCTCCCAAGTAACAATTGATAGGACAAGAGGAAAATGCAACAAGTTATGTCAGGGAAGGTTTAGATTAGACATTAGGAAAAATTTCTACACTGAAAGGGTTATCAAAGACTGGAACAGGCTGCCCAGGGAAGTGACTGAATTGCCATCTCTGGATGTATTTAAAAGCTGTCTAGATATGGTGCTTAAGGATATAGTGTAGAAGAGCCTGGCAGAGATAGATAATGGATGGACTTGATGACATTAAAGGTTTTTTCCAACCATAGCAATTCTGTGATTCTATGAAAACAGAAGATATGGTTCATAAAAAAGCAAACCCAAGTCATTTGCTGCATAACTTGTTTTAACGCATGCATAACAAGTGGTATTACAAATATTTCCTTTCATATGTTTTGCATTCCTAATTTTAATAGCTCTCTTCCAAACACCCGAGATTATTTTGAACATTCATCGTTGATTAAAAAAAAAAAAAAAAAAGTCAGAAATGTAAAATAGTTTCCCCTGTGCTATGGCTACAAAGTTAAAAAGGGCTAACTCTTTATTTTAGAGAGTTTAAGGTAACAATATTTTACAAATAGTGTAACTTTTAGAAGGGTTTCTCTCAGCCATGAAATGGAATTCTTCACTACCTAGAAGCAGTTCTATAAAGGGAAGAAAAATATTTGCTTCTGTTTTCATGGGAAATATTGAAGGTCTGTATTTTTATGAACAAGATCACTAGGTGTACTGGTGGGCAAGAGGGGAAGCAGATCAAGTGTTTCGTTTTGAGTTTTAACAATTGAGCTAAAGTCACTGATGAAAATGATGAGTAAATTCTGAAATGGGACTACAAAGATGATGTTAACCCAGATGAAGAAATGCCCTTTGGACTAGGGGATCCTCCAGTTTGTCAAGCTTGGCCAAGGGCAGTTCAAGTGCTCTTCTGTGTGTCAACTTCCTATTGCACCAAGTTACCCAAAACCACACCAAACCACTTCCAGTTACAGAAACTATCAAAACTATGGGGAAACATACACTATGATCCAGCCTCAATCTCCATACTGGCAGCATAGGTTAGCTGACAAAACATGGCAGCTACCTGAACCTCATCTACAGTACCATCTCTAAGAGCATCACTGATAATAGAGGCAAGCCTGCAAGAAAACAGTCTAAAAGACCATACTGTAAATTGGAATGAATCTTTAGCATGGAGAATTAGAATATACAACAAAGAAAGTGTTCATTCATTCATTATACAGGTGAAATAAAAGAATCCGTAAGGAAGCTACTGTGCTTCCACAAAGACTTCTACATGTTTCTATGCAGTATTGATTATAATACATCAGATCCTGTCACAGATACAATGAAAACAAGAATGAACAAGAGAGATTAAAAGAGCAAAACATTCATGCTTAATTATGATACAGTAATGTTATACAATGCAACAATTGAAACATTAAATACCCAAAGATGACAGCATCTAGTAGATTCACAAAAAAAACCCCAAACAAACAAAACCAAAGCACGTTTTCCTCAAGCTTGCTTACCTGATGGACTAAGGCTAACTAAGGTATCGGAAGTGATCCAGATGAGGTAGCAGGGAGCATTTCCTGGGTTAAGTTATTCCCAGGAGCTCCATGTTTCAACTTCTAGATTGCTTTCACTTCCTAGCTGCCCCACACCTATCAGTGCAACACAGACCTAGCTGCAACAGTGCACTAAATACAAAGCATTGTGCCACTTCCATTGAAATTAGAGAATTTTGGTCAAAAGCAAGAGTAAATGGGTGGTATCTGTACTGTGCAAAGAACAAGAATAATTCAGAAGAAAAAAAATCTATACTCTAAATAGCCACCTCTGCTTTTTCAATTTTATACTTATTTTAGTAAGATTGTCTTTCCATATGGCTTTACTGTAGAAAAACTTCCAGCACATGAACACATATAAGCAGATAGAACATCACATGCATGCTTTGGTGTTTATTTTGATTCATGTTAATTAAACATCTTCAACAGGATGCAATGAAAATTGCTTAGCTCCAAGCTATAACCATTACTTTTCAGAAGCAGGGAAATAATAAACCCTGTCAATGCTCTCACCAAATCTTACTATTAAAAATATGCAGCGAAATGTTTGCAAGGAAGAAAGAGTAACAGGGGATAGAAGAAGCAACCACAGACACATAAATATACAGGTTTTAATATGCAGTCCAGATTCCTATTTTCATTTTAAAGTGCCCTCACCCTTGAGTGAGCACAAAGAATAGGAGCAACTTGGCAGATGTAACCGTATCAGTAACAAAAGTAATAACACCCAGATCTTTCTGCCTCTGTTTGACTGACAGTTCACTTACCCATCTGCTTTTTTTTTCTGTTCTCCAGTAGCCACAAAATGTATTACATGTTTTGTACGGTATGTTTTGCTTGAGTGTAAGTGCACACAGGCAAGAAACAATTTCTCTGATGATATTACATGGAGCGGGCTAAATGCTAGGCTTTTGTGAGTGGCCTGAAACTTAATTTGTGCAGCTCTTGAACCATGCAGTGATACATGGCACAAGCAGTTCTGTTCAACTCCTGACTTACTTCCATCTCAATCCCCTGGCTGTGTTTACATATTCTTACATGCCTTATCTCAGGGTTAGGTATTTTTGAAGTTGATTAGGCTAATAACAGCTGTTGATGAGTTAATGTCCTACCTTGATGACTCCAGCTAAAAGAATGGATAAGACTCTTGTTTCAGGTAATTTCATAAATTTACATTTTTTGCTTCGATTTTGATTTCATTTGAGCAAGCATCAAACAAAAAAACACACCAACAACACAAAAAACAACTGAGGGAAAAAATGCAATGTCATATCCAGTATTTTGCTACAGTCATAAACACTTCCATAAAGCTTTATGTAATATATAGATTCTCTAGCTTTGATCATTGGCAGCAGAAGTCAAAACATCTAGCATAATAGTATAGATACTTGTGTGTGCGCACAGATGTGTGTGCTTTTCAAGAGAGAGATATTCCACTGAAAAATGTTTTGCCTTTTCTAAATTTTAAGTCTCTGGTTTCTGTGAGAAATACAGCATAATTACCCACATAAAAAGATGATTATCCACTAATGTTTAATTTCTATGCCTTCTAAACTTCTTGTTAGATCATAATCTCAAATAACTACCCAAATTCTTTGAAACAATATTCATGATCCTGCCATATTATTAGATCTATCTACATCCCTGTACACATCCATATCGTCTTCTTCTATTCAAACAAGTAGTTTATAACACACAACAGGAGGAGAATTGATTTTTCCTTTTGTATAGGTGCGTATCTTAGAGAGATATCCAGAAGTTCAACTTCCATAAATAATGTCAGCAGAGAACACTCCATGATCTATAGTAATGCCTTATAGTTACCTAGATTTCAGGCCTGGAACTGGATTTTGAGAGTGTCACAAACTAAGGGAAAGACATATACATTTACTAGACCCATACAGTAGTTATTGTTCTTTGTTTCTGCATTCATATAGTCTTCCCTTTTTCTCCTGTTCATTAAGTGTTGAATTGCTGTTTCTCAAGAAAGAATCTGCTGTAGCTTGCTCCGGCCATGAGAAGTGAAAAAAAGAGAGCAAGGATACTGTCTCCACTTTATCCAGCTCTCTTCCATACTCTTCCAGCCTATATGACTTTCCAACATACTTAACAATAATTTCTATTACAAGCTTACATTTCAGCACCATTTCACAGCCCACAAAATAGTTCATTTATGATCAAAGACCCTACCATTTGCAACCAGAAACATTTCTTAACTATTACCAAAGATCAGAATCAGTAGCGAGTAAAAAGTTTGCCTGGAACCAGATGAAGCTGTACCCAGTTTTAGCCCAGGGTTGCAGCCAGTTGTGGTGGGTTTACCTTGGCTGGGTGCCCGGTGCCCACCCCTAGTCCCTCTATCACTCCCCGCACCCCCCAAACCTCCGTCAGCAAGGCAAGTGGGGAGAGAGTAAGATGGAAAAGAAGAACCCGTGGGTTATGATAAGAAGCAGTTTTAATAAACAGCAGAGAAAGCAAGGCTGTGTGCGCGCGAAGCAAAATCAACAAAGCTGTTACTCTCTAATTCCCATCCGCAGGCGGTGTCGGGCCTGTCCCGGGAAGCAGGGCTCCAGAACGCGTACCAGTTGCTCGGAGGACAAACGTCTTCCCCCTGAATGCCCCCGTCCTCCTCTCTTTATAGTTGATCTGACGTCATATGGTATGGAATATCCTATTGGTCAGCTCGGGTCGGCTGTCTGGGGTGTATCCCCTCCCAAATCTTGCCCCCCCATACCTTTGGTTCTGTGTGAGCACTGATAGTCATAACATGGGTGTGTGTCATCAACAGCCTCCGGGTCCCAGCACTGCAGCATGAAGGCCGTATGGGGAAAATCAGCTCAGACAGACCCACTACACCAGTGAAGCTTGTAAAAATTTTGCTTGTCCTGGTAAAACAAAAAGAGGATAATATTCATGAACATTTATTGATAATTTCCAATTTAATTAAAGCAAATTATTTATGTTTAAAATTGGGTAAGATGATTACTAGCTGGATTCTTCAATGATGGATACAAACCACTATAATAAAACGAGGAAGGGCATTTTTCTCCTGATGCATCAGGAGAACTGGATCTCAAGAAATATAAGGACAGAATAAGTTACTGACATTGGAATTTTCTAAGAATAATCAGTTGTTCTGAGAAGTTTTTAACTAACAATCCTCAGTTTCAGATTTTCAGTAAAGCATCCTTGGCTTGAAAGAACAGAGAGCTCCTAGAGTGTCTGACAGATATTCCCTAGAAAGAGGGTTAGATGACGTAGAATTATGACATTTTCGTACACAATTTAATTATGATACAGCCAAGTAAAAATTATGAATCTATGAATCTTCATCTATGGAAAATGTTAGAAGGGGCCAGGGTCAATGGGGAAAGTAATTAATTTAACAATTAGCTGATTAATCACAAAAGATTTTAAAAAAAGCAATCAATTGACAAACCAGGGATTATGCATTGACAAGAGACATGTCAGCTGATAACTAGATATTTCTTAAGCACATGGCAAATCTACTAATTCTGGCTTTAAATGCTTGCATACATATTAAGTGCCATTCAAATATTTCAAACTGTTCTACATACTCTTTAAAGGTTATTAAAATCAGGACAACTATTCATGCTCATTAAAGTCTACCTTTGTTTAATTCTTTTCTCATATATTGTTCATAATCAATGTGAAATAAAAGCCAAACCAAAAAGTAAGATAAATTTATTGCAAAGTTCTCTGGATAGAGTGTCTCTAAAATACAATGGAAAACTGTTAAACACATTCTACAGCAGGTCCGAGGATCCTTTTGAAAAGCAGTAATAAGCCAACTCATTATCTATATCAATAGGAGTTTTGTTCCATTGGTTGTTTTAGGTTGGTGTGTGTGGGGGGTTGTGATTTGTTTGTTTGTTTGTTTGTTGTTGCTGTTACTGTTTTAATTTTGTTTGTAAAGCTTCAGGCTATGAGTCATCACTGTTTCTTTTTCTTTTCTGCCTGGTGGTTGAAAGATTCTTAGAATCATTCCATATTAGAAAAAAATTAACTGAAATCTACATACACAAATACAGATAATAAGTTACAGACTTGACAAAAAAAGCTGGAAAATTTAAAGATATGTTAGTTCCCACTTTCTAAGGTTCTGCTAAGAAACTTTGAAAGTTACAGATCAGCAGCATTCTATATAGCTCTATTGCTAATTATTAGCAGCCGAAAGGAGAATAACTTCAAGGTAATTTTGATGATCAAGTCACATAAATACCGTGCAATTGTTACAGGCTAGAGGAAATTGGATTTTCTGCTTCACAGCAAACACTCATACTTCATATTGGTTTCCATCAGTTATTGGAAAAAATGGTTACATATATATATTAATAAATACATAATTATATATTTTTATTATAAATCTATAATTTTGAGTAACAATAAAATGCAAGAAACATTTGATTCAAAAAGGGTGATGCATTACATTTGTCATTTTAGACCACAAATTTTTCAGAGTACAAATTATTGCATTTTAATTTGTTATTTGCTTATGTTCTATTTCAACTATCTTGACTCCTGGGAGGCCCCAATCTGTTTTAAATAAAATATGCTTCACACCCTGGATAGACTATATCGAGTCACATAGCTCCTTTTAATAGCTCACATCAAAATCTACCATACAATAGTCACCTTCTTTAACACTTCCAATATCTTTTGAGAGATCCATTCAAGATCCTCAGTGACAAAATTTCCAGATTAAATTTATCAAAAGCAGCTGTTGTCCTCATCTTATGTTGTTATTTTCCCTTCCCCATTTAAAAAGAATGATCATATCTATTGGTCTTGCTTTAGTTACGATAAATAAGGCATGCTTTCAGTGCTGCCTTGTAAAATATCTTCTTTAATTTCTTTCTGAACTTCATTCTTTGCTCTTACTCCTGGGTAAAGTCATCACTCTTGTGCATGCTTTCTTGAAAAACTACATGAAGTATCTCAAATAAACTCTCATAAGGGTTTCCCTCCAATGTAATCCTAATGATTCCTACCATCATATTTTGTATTTTCATAAGGAGCATTTTACTTCTGCAGACATTGCAATTTCTATCATAGGGTCACTACAGAAAACCTTTTCAGCTTTAGTAATCTAAGAGACATATAACTCCTCTAAGATCCTGCATAGGAAACAGAAAAGGTTCTGCTGTGCAGGTTTTCTTAAGAGATGAACATCAATTTCATTGCTTGTTATGTTTAACCACATTCTACCAACAGGGAGATCAGTTATTCTAAAAATGTCTAAACTCTGTATCATAATGATAACATCATTCTATACAGCACTACTTGTGGGGAGAAAAATTGCTTTAGCTATGTTCAGGCTCAAACTGTCACAGAGCTCATCCAGGAGTCACACCAGGTAGCACCTTGCTCTGAACAGCCCATTAAATTTCATTCCTCTTACTGCAACTACTTTCTACTTAAAAAATATGCCAACCCCTCCCTCCCCAAACATTATAGAAACATTTCAGGCAAAAGCACCTGGAAGCTGAAAGTTAACATTAGGGTACATTGAGGGAGCCCTCTGGTATCCTGAATAGTGAAGTCTAGAGCATCCATCCACCTATCCTCTCTCAACTTGAGACATGGACATATTGGAGCATGTTCAGAGGAGGGCCATCAAAATAATCAGGGTAATGGGACATCTCTCGTACGAAGACAGGCTGAGAGAATTGGGGCTGTTCAGCCTGGAGAAGAGAAGACTCTGGAGGGACCTTATAGTGACTTTCCAATACCTGAAGGGGGCCTACAGGAAGACAGGGGAAGGTCTATTCAAAAGGGTTTGTAATTATAGGACGAGGAGTTATGGTTTTAAGCTAGGAAAGGATAGATTTAGGCTGGATATTAGAAAAAAGTTCTTTAACATGAGGGTAATAGATCACTGGAATGGGCTGCCCAGGGAGGTGGTGGAGACCCCATCCCTGAAGTCATTCAAGGTCAGGCTTGATGGGGCTCTGAGCAGCCTGACCTAGGTAGAGATGTCCCTACTTCTGTAGGGAGGTTGGACAAGATGACCTCTAGAGGTCCCTTGCAGCCTAAAACATTCTATGATTCTATGATTCTAACTTCTGCTTGAAGGAGCAGATCAAGAGAGACATCAGAGAAAAGGCACCTTGTGTAAGCCTATATAACTTAGGACAGCTTCATACTCCTTATAGCAAACTGTCCTTGCTCCCAGCACTATTATATGGTCTAAGTGCAGAAAAAGTGGCTAAAAGTAGGTGAAGATAAATCTCAGTTTCCTCTCCTATATCTCTAAGTAGAGATACTAGAAATACATGGGAGGAATGAAAGAAATGAAACTTTTACTGGGTGGACCAGCTACAATTTATGCTTCTCTGGTTTTCTTTCTTTCTTTCTTTTATTTTTAATTGTCCCCTACACATCCAAAAGGTGTATTTCAGAAATCACAAAACTTCAGAGCAAATCCTTCTTTCATAATCAGTTTGCAACTCTGAAGGACAATTTGTCAAGTCATCCTAAAAATGTTTTTTTCAGGACTAGTTTCATGTAACTGCCAGAAGGGCAGAAGTAGAGCTCTTCAATAGATCAGGTGTTTGAACTCCCATACAGAAGTGAAAAACTCAGAGC
>VYZX01012638.1:11149-21780 GCA_013401335.1 Brachypteracias leptosomus
TCACCTTCAGCTTCCTTGTAAAAAAAATTTTCAAATGTATCTCTTTGGAGTGTTGCAGCATGTCTATCACTTAGGGGTGGTAGCTGGTGTACATAGCTAAATATAGTTCTCAAATTCTAGATTTTTATATTAGAAACATTCTTCTGAATTTCATGTCATTATTACCGTATTCTATTTTCACTTAAGCTTCAAAACTTAAAGTAGAATTTATCTCGAGGGTTATTGGACATGCTAATATTACTGGATACAATACTAACACTTACTAATACAGAATATTATAAATATTTTTTTTAAAGTCACTTCTGTCAAGATCAGGACTTAATTAGCTATGCATATTTGTGGGCAAGTGGTTTCTGAAAACTCTGAAAATTACTGGGATAATTTATTTGTCACTATGCACATTTCTGTCACTTGCTAAAACAACTTCGAATTTAGTAGCCTATTTCAGTTCCTATTGCATAGCTGTTAGCCTGGCGATGAATCTATTATAAGAAACATTGTCAAGTGCTCCTTGAAAATCTAGCTATGCTATGTTCACTGAATTTTCTTTACTTTTCATAAGTTTTGCTTTCAAAGAACTTCAGAAGGTTAGTTAAGCATGACCTCCCCTGTCTGAATCCATATTTGCTGTCATTAATCAAACTGCTTTCATTATGTGTGGTTTTTTCACCGTATCACTAAAGTTAATTCCTAAANTTTACATTCCAGTTCATTTAGCATTCAATTGTAGCTCAGTAGAGGAAAAAAGAAAAAAAGCTGAAGCCTTTGGTGTCATCTCTACACAAATAATTGCTGATTAGTAGTAGGGAAAAATAAATATTTTGGGAAAGGAGCATTGTGTAAATCCATATTGTTCTAGTTATGATTTTGACTTATTTTGATATCAGAGCAACATTTTCAGCTTATGTGAAACACAAAGTCATCTAGATAGTTTTATTTGATTCTTGCTTATGGAAAACTTTGAGGTTAGGAAACTAGCATAATGAATAATTAGATCATGAATTATGAGATTGCAGGAGATACTTTTTTGCCTAGTGTTAGTGTTTCCAGTGTTTTATAGAAGAGTTCTCTTAGAAACACTAGATGCTTTGAGAGACAAATCTCTAGAAGTAATTTTTACAGTGTTATTGCTAAAAATATTCAAGTATTTTGTGTGCCCAGTACTTCAGTGAAAGGCTTTGAAGGGTCTCACTCTGATTCAGTCCGTGACCAGAGTTGTTTTTTTCTTTAATGATGATTCCAGACTTTTTACTGCCATTCTGTAAATTCACATTAAGACTTCATTTGGAACCCTTGGCTCAAGGCCAGTCATCATGGTAAAGATATCTGATGGGTTTAAGAAGTTACAACAGATGTAGCAGATAAAAATTACTAGAAAAAAGAGCAACAGAGAATATGAGAAAAGCCTGGAGAATACAAGAGAAGCCTGAAGGTGTATCTGTGTGAATGTGCTTAAGTTGAGTGATTCCATGACATTTTAATAGCTTAAGCAGAACCCTAGAATTGAATATGCCTTCACCTTTTAGACCCCCCAGTTTGGTTCACATTCAGCTTGAGGTAGTGGTGGGTCCCTCACCTACCCCAGTCTGCTCAGTTAGATAGTGATTTTCAGTTCTTAACTCAGCAAAATGAGTATTATGTTTAAATGTGATTCCTCCTTATCGTGGAAGAGTGTACAAAAAGTAATAAAATTGTTGCCAGTTTTCAAGAATTAATTTGGCTGGAAACTGGAAGGGAGGTTGCTAAGTGCCAACCAAGTCAGATTCTAAAATAGGCTCTGAGTGAAAATATTACTGGAGGGTGGGGAGGGGAAAATAGATTTTGACTAGTTTATGGTTACAGTTACATGAATGAGGAAATTTTCTGTGATAATGCAGGATGACACTCCCAATTCTTTTGTTTAGAACCCAGTAACTTCTGAAAAACATTATTGTTGGCTTTTTACATGTCTACATGAACCAGTTGGCAATTCCAAAATGAATAAACTTGTGAGGCGTTTAGTCAGGGTCATTGTCATCACATCATGAAGTTTTGAAAAGATACTGCTGTATGAGATAAAAGAATATAAAGAAATGTTATTTGTTTGCTTACAAAGAACAGATACACATAAACAAAGAATTAATGCATTGTTTGCTAATCCATCTGTATTTCTTGCTTACTCCTGCAGATTACTTTTCCCTCTATTATTCCATCCTGCTGTAGAAATTTATTTTACCTTTTTTGTTACTTCTGCTTCCACCAGATTTCATCCCTTCTGTCTCTTATTTAATACAATCTTTTCACTCCCTTCTATTTTGTACTTTTTCCTAACTCTGTTATATCTTCTAGAAAATATGTTATTCTAGACTTCATCTCATATTCTTGATTTTTATAATTTTAAAATGCAAATGTTTCAAGCTGGTTTGTATGTGCACTTCTGTAATGAAATAATGAGAACTCTTGCTCACTTGTGTTCATTAAAAAGTGTGCATTCAGGATTTAAAGTCACTCAATGACTACTGTGTTCTATCCCAACAAGCCTGAAAAGTATTTTGTTAAATTTTTGTTGACCATTTTTAATAGAAATGTATGTTTTGTATTATATATTACAGATTATTCTCTTAATTGTATAGCTGCAATATATTCTTAGATGAGAGACTCATCCTTTGAGTACCTAATATTTTCATTCTAGCTTGAGACCATGTCATATGTCTGTGTATTGACCTTGGGAGTGAGAACAGAAGTATCTCTTGTTCCTCTTGAATAACTTATGAATGTAAAGAGGCTTCATTTTTCTGGCCCTGCCATCTGAGCCCTTTGAGAATGTGGAGGATGGGGAAAGGCTGACAGAAGTTAATGTTTTGCTTGGTAACTGGTGACTTATATATACTTCCATAAAATGTATGCCTATTTTCCATAAAGATGAGAGCATTTTCTGGCTAACTGTGGCACCTGAATATGCCAATATTTTCATTCCAGAACATCAAATCAGCATAGAATGTACAATAAGTGTCTTCTCCATCTATTTTAAGTCTGAATTTCTTAGGCTTTTTCATTTCCTTTGTGTCCACTGAGATAGTTGCATACAACTCCTATGGCAACTCACTGCATAAATTCATTATTTCAACAGGCACCTGTGAAGCTTCTTTAAGAAATGTTTTAGGAAAACTAAGTTCTAGTAATTTAGCAAATGAGCATAAGCTTTCAGAGATTACATTTAAGATGTTAACATCAAAAGTTGACATTCTTACAGGAAGTGTAGTGCCTTTAATTTATTTTTTTCCCGTAGTAAATTGCTGTTCAACTCATCTTTAATTTATAATAAAATAATAGTTTTAGCATTCTAGCCTTAGGGCATCCACAAAGGGAATAACTTGCGCTAGTTTGATAGTGCTCTCCCTTGGATCTAGTTGAAAGAAGGCATAAGGAAACGACGTGTTGGCCTTACTCTGACAAGGTTAAACTAGGGAACATCCTCAGTTATGACAGAGAGAGGAACATTTGATTTTAATTCCTCATTAGAGGAGCCTTTCTCTATCGTTTGTACAGGCAACCTGAGAGGATTAACCACCTTATTTCACTCCCCTTTTCAAGCTGTGCTAATCACTGGAACTTCAGGAAAAATATAGGTGACATGAGGTGACTTTTGTATAATTTGCCCTGACTTACAAGTGAGCAAAGTGGGTTTACTATGACAAAAAGTATTTGAAATTGAATTCAAAAAGAGCTGAAGGTAAAGTTTTCTAGGAATACATGTTTTTGAAAGCAAATACTTTTGCACACTGGGAGACATTTGCTTTGGAAGCTTGGTAAAGCAGAAAGTGAACATGACTTAGTCATCTTTCTATGAAAATCAAATAGGAAGTATGTAAGTGAAGAATACTACAGAAGATATAAAGCTTTTTATATGGGTCTCTTGATGTAGAACAGCATTTCTGCAGAGCTTCATTTGTATAGTACTGTGGTCCCACTTTTGGGTAAGACTTTTGAGTAAATAGCCATAGCTGTTCATTTAAATAAAATAATTTATAATAAAAAAATAAAATAAATTTTATTCAAACCAAACTCTGCTTGCTTTTTTCCCCAGATGGTATAATACTGTTAAACTCTGCTGTCATTAAGAAATGTTTGCTGTTAGACAAAAGCAATATTTCATGAGAGCTAGACTATAAATGGGAATTATTATTATCTTCTTACATCTATCTTACAGACAATGATTTAGTATATAGCCCATTTTGCATAGATTTTCAGAGGGAATACATTTTTCCAGATCTTTTTAGATTACTTGTGATTGTAGCTCTCTGTTTTTATTCAGCAAAGATGCTTTAGTGCAAAAATATCGAGATGCCCTAATAAACATTAACACTGTAAGATTATTTCTCCTTAGAATGTTTTTCTAATATTGTTATCCTAGAGAAACAAGTCAGGGGTTTACTTAATTCACTTTTTAGGAGAAAACTGTTTAAGTAGACTTTTTCCAGAACACTTTGAATGTTCTGAAATTATTTCTAAAATCTTTGCAGGTTTTGTAACTGATCTGAAAGGATATTTGTTCATTTTTAAAGAACTGATATTATGGCAGCTCATTCAAAATCTCTATATAAAATTTCACAATGTAGAAGTTATTTGTAGCATGAATGGCCAAATAATTGAATTTAGTATAGTAAAACACAAAAGTGCATCAGCAGAGAATAATAAACAGACAGATTATAAGTTCCCGAAGGCTAACATATTAGGTTTAGTCATTTATGGGTATTTAAGGTGTGTAAGTCTTAAAGGACTTGCTTTTTCGTAAGTCTGTGCTTAGAGTTTTCTGATCACGCCTTTAAGTTGTATCAGTTTGGACAGCCAGAAGGTGCATGTCCAGCATTTTATAATCTTGACTGTTTTCTTAAGAAGCAAGCATTTAGAAGTTTAGTGCTAAAGTCAATGTAAGCAGTATGCAGCTGTTTGATTTTTTTTCTTGTTTCCAAACTTTGGAAAATATCTGAAGTTCACGTAAGTGGTTTATACAAGATAAGAACAGAACTTAATGATTGCAGAAATTTTTGAGGAAAGTGTATTTACATGAATCTGATTTATTATGTTTGTGTTAGATTAGGAGATGCTGTTGTCATTTTTAGACTAGCATTTTCAGGCTTCTATTCTAGTGATGGATCCAGACAAAGAAGGCTTTTGCAACTAGAAAATTGTTTCATGGCGAAAGGGATCTTGACTATTTGAAGATAAGTGAAGATTTGCAGAAGCTGATTTGAAATGGTATTGCTAATCCAGGGAAACCACTACAGGCATTGTTTTACTTGAAATCCAAACTATAACACTTGAGTAGTTTTTTATCTCTGCAGAAAAGGGGACAGGGGGTGAGGAGGGAAGGATGCTATCCATGCTCTGGTTACAAGGACTGAAATTAAACTACATGAGCTTGAATAAAACACTTACTGTTCAGGGAGGAACAGTAGACAAGCAAATGCAAAATTAGATCTACCCAAGCTTGAAGAGTTAAGAGAGAGGAATGGTAACATCCAGTTAAGAAAGGAAATTGAAGAATCTGAAGAACTCTATGGACTTAAATTTGTGCTTAGCAGATCAGTAATGTTGATGTCATGTTCCTTAAATCTGAGTTGAGTTTATGGAGAATAGCTTTCCTAATCAGATTCTCTTTGCTAAAGTTGGTGCTTACGTGGAAAGGGAAGATTGAGTTTTGGGGCTTTTATTACCCTGGCCTAGTCCAAAGTTTCTCTCTCTAAAAATCATAACTTGTCTGGTTGTGCAATGTCATTAGGCTTAATACATGCTTGTGACTGGCAACTGATGAAAAAGGTGGGTTTTTTGACACATAGGGGTTTTTTTAGGCCATAAGTAAGAAATGGTAGCCCAACAGCTGATACTGTTATAATCTGGTAATTATTATAAAATGCATGGGTCTTTATGGTTGTATTTTGAAAAATGGTGCATCCCAATTGCGTTTAGAGGTTCATAACACTTTTTCTGAGATTTTAAGGAATCAAATTGTTTTGGCAGATAGATAATCATTTAGAAAGCCTTTTTTTGATACATACATTCTGTGCAAGAGTATAATGTGGCAGTCTTTAAAACTTTGGAGGATATTTAACTGTATAAGCTGCATCCTAGGACTGAGAGTTGTCTTCATAAAATAGATTGATAGAAGAAAAAGTTTTTAGATACAGTCATCACCTAGATCCATCTGAAGATTAGAACTATCCTTTAAAATTAACATAAAAGCTGTCTAAAAAACTGCTATAGTTAGCATAGGCATGACATGCTTACAGTTGCCTGAAATATTAAGCAAACTTCTACATTCAAAGCCATCTGGGATGTCATCTTTGTGTTTAGCTGCAGAACAGCCAAGGTTAAATGTTTGCCACCTTTACAGGTCCTTGACTAGATGAAAAGGGAAATAATTTCCTTTGATGAAAATGATGATAAAAATTTTGACAATAACTGCTATAGGATGATGCTAAACAAACAACCCTCCCCAGCAAACCGTCCTCCCCCCAAAAAAAACCAAACCCCATAAAGCTCTATTTCTAATGATATTGAATAAAAAAATTAGAAATAAACTAAGGGGTTTTTTGGGTTTTTTTTCCCCCCTTTAATATCTCCTTAGTTTCATCTTGTTTTTCCTTTTCAGATTGCCGTGTTGTTCTCATGTCTAGATTAATCTAAGAGCAAATTCCCTGTATGCAATTGGAAATATGGAGAGAAGTACTGACAGTGTTGAACAAAATAACCAGTAGCATCTGATTACTGTCCTCACATGCTCTTAGGCCTATATTGTATGGATGCCTATGATCCTCTACCGGTGAGGTCTTGAAGGAAGTGGAATGGTTACATATAATTTTCTGGTTAAGACCAAAATGTCCACTCCAGTTACTGAATAATTAAATTTTGACATCATGGCTTCAAAACAAGCAGTCCCAGTCTAAGCATGCAATTTCACCTATGCCTATAGCATTATTTTATTCTTAGCATTTATTCATAACAAATTCATATTAACAACTTTAGTTTCAAAAAATCAGCATGATTTTTCAACAGAAACACAGAATGGTAGGGGTTGAAAGAGACCTCTGGTGATCATCTAGTTTGAATCCCCTAATAAAGCAGTTTCACCTAGAGCAGGTTCCACAGGAACACGTCCAGGCAGGTTTTGAAAGTCTCCAGAGAAGGAGACTCCACAACCTCCCTGGACAGCCTGGTCCAGTGCTCTGTCACCCTCAAATAAGTTTTCTCCTTGTGTTTAGGTGTAACTTCCTGGGTTCTAGTTTGTGCTCATTGCTCCTTATCCTATCACTAGGCGTCTTTGAAAAGAGACTGGCCCTATCCTCAACTAGGGCAGAGTAGAGCGGGAGGAGAACTTACCTCAACCTGCTGGTCACACTCTTAATATACCCCAGGATGCTACTGGCACATTGCTGTCTCATGGTCCTTCTCCATGGAGCTGCTTTCCAGCAGATCAGCCCCTAACCCCTACTGGTGCCTGGGGTTGTTCCTTCCTAGGTGCAGGACTCTACACCTGCCCTTGCTGAGCTTCGTTAGGTTCGTCTCTGCCCAACTCTGCAGCCTGTCCAGGTCATGCTGGATGGCAGCACAGCCTTCTGGTGTGTCAGCCACTCCTCCCAGTTTTGTATCATTATCAAACTTGCTGAGGGTACGCTCTGTCCCTTCATCCAGGCCTTTGATGGATATTTTGAACAAGACTGGACCCAGTACTGACCCCTGGAGACCACTGCCAGCTACAGGCCTCCAACTAGAATCTGGACCACTGATCACAAGCCTCTGAGCTCTGTCATTTGGCTAGTTCTCAATCTACCTCACTGTTTGCTCATCTAACCCACACTTCCTGATCTTACCTGTGAGAATGTTATGGGAGACAGTATCAAAAGCCTTGCTGAAGTTGAGGCAGACAACATCCACTGCTCTCCCCTCATCTACCTAGCTAGTCATGCCATCATAGAAGGCTATTAGATTGGTTAAACGTGTTTTCCTCTTGATGAATCCATGTTTACCACTCTTGCGTAGCTTCTTTTCCTCCACATGCTTAGAGATGACCTCCAGAATGAGCTGTTCTATCACCTTTCCAAGGATGGAGGTGAGGCTGACTGGCCTGTAATTTCCTAGGTCCTCCTCCTTGTCCTTTTTGAAGACTGGAGTGGCACTGGCTTTCCTCCAGTCCTCAGGTATCTCTCCTGCTCTCCAGAACCTTACAAGAATGGTGGAGAGCAGCTTAGCAATAACATCAGCCAGCTCCCTCAGCACTCGTGGGTGCATCCCATCGGGGCCCAAGGATTTGTGGGTGTATAGTTTGCCGAAGTATTCACTAACACAATCCTCCTCAACAAAGGGAGAGTCTTCCTTCCTTTTGCATAATACTCAGTACATAATTTTTCTACTGCTTATGTTTTCTGGATTAACTTTTTTTTGGTGGATATGTTGCTTCTTTCAGACAAAAAATTAAAGGCCTTATAATAGCTCCTCTCTCTTTATATGTAAATGGAGTCAAAACCCCACCACTATTGCAGCTATTTGCCAGTATGTAGTAGGATTAGCTAGATAAGACTTTGGTGCAAGTCTGTCACAGTGCAGGTTGCAGCTTGTCATATCTATTACTTTGTAGGCTGTTTTACTGTTTTCTTTGGAGAAAACATGTTCATTCAAATTGTTGATTACTATAGCAACTTGTTCTGCTGATGCAACACATTATCTGCATGTTTGGAAACCATAAGTGTTTCCAGCTAACAGTGTCGCTCATGCAGCTCATGATCTTCTGTTGGCCACCAGGACAAACAGTTATAGTATAAGAAGAAACCATATAGATACCATTTTTTTGGTGTTTCTGTGCACTTGCATAGTTTTGTGCTGTTTTGTGTTGTCCCATGCCCAATTAATAACTTGAAACAAAAATTACCTAAGCCATGTTTTGATATTGGTAAATGCTACTGAAATAATATACTGGCTGTTTTAAACTGATTCTGTTCAGTGTTGGAAAGCTAGAGATTAATGTGAAGGAAATAAGTTTTACTAGTGCACTTCATAGATACTGGTAACTATAATCTTCAGAACACTGTGGAAAAGGGCTATCTGGAAAGTGCAAAACAGTCCAGAGGGAAGTTATATTGTAGGAATTCAGGTTGTGTATTTATTTGTACTTGTATATAGTATGTGCTTGTTACATAAATCAAAGTGAGTGAAAGTGCCTTGCAAATTTCAGTGCCCTAACAGTGTAATGAAGTAGTTTTATCCCTGTATCCTACAGGACACCACTATGGTGTCATTAAAGCCGACTCATGATAACTATTGGTAAATGCCAATTGTTTAAACAGGAATCACAAAACCATTTTACTTAGGCTGTTGAATTTCTGTTCAAGTTTTGAACCATTTTATCCAAAACTTAAAATTTAACAGTCAACATGTGGTGTTGAATTTACTCATGACAAATAGGTGAATGTCTGTATCCAGTTCTCTGTTACCTATTCCACAGGGCTTCTTTAATTATTGTGTTCACTCTTCCTTTCTTCAACTAACAAAACTTTCATATACTTTAAAGAGAGTTAAAATCAGCATGTACTCAGCTGCCATAATGGGGAAAGGTGAGGAATCTGTCTGTTACAAGTGTGGTACTTGACTTCAGCTCTTAGACCAAGAGCATCTGTGGTATTGTACAGAGTTGAATTTAAGAGATGTACACAGAAAGGACTAGGCCATCTCCCCCTGCTCCCTAAAAGGTTATTTCTTTTCCTCTCTTCTCCACCTCTCATATGTGACTAGAGAACTTGTGGAAAGCTCATGCTGTAGCTGTGAAGTTGTATCCAGGTTATGATTTCATGGTCTGTACTGGCACACAAACTAGATGTACCCGTCTTTTACCAAAAACTGGCTGGAAAATAAGGTTAAGAGGGTAAAGGTTAATGAGTAATAATCTACTGGAGATCAATAAAAACTTCAGTGGTTTAGTGGTCTGTCTTAAGATCTCTTCTATATTGATAGACTGGATGCAAGAGAACCTTTTTCTCTTCAGGACAAACAGTAGAACTGAATATCTAGATAAATGCTGTTTCCATCTTTAGTGTTTTTCAAGATAGGACTGGATAAAACCCTGAGAATCTGTTTTTATGCTCATAGTTGACCCTCCTTGGAGGAGAAGATTGTACTAGGGACCTCCCAGGGTCCCTTTCAACCTAGGTTATTCTACTGTGCAATGATCATGACTTTGTCAGTAACCAGCCTTCATCCTGTAGCTCTAAAGAATTATTTTGTTATGAGACAGAAGCTTGAATTTTAGGTATGGTTAAACTTATCTGTACATGGGCAAAATGTCCTCCCTCATATAAAGGTTGAAAAAAGAGAACAGCTACCTCAGACTCTTGGATGATAAAATTTGCAGGGACACAAATATGAAACTTTCCTTTTGAAGTTTGGTCTCTTCCAAATGTACTGCAAAATTTCAATCGTATCGTAGAATTTGTTTCCTATATATTTGCTAAAAAAACCCAAGCCAAACCAAAATGGATTCAACATTCAGTACAAGTTTTTTAAAAGGCTAACATAATTCTGTTACATTCCATTGATACCATTCTTGTCTAAAGGACATAGGGTTGTTTTGTAGTGTAGCTGTGCTTTTAATGAGAAAATCT
>VYZX01012640.1:0-11645 GCA_013401335.1 Brachypteracias leptosomus
ATATATAAATATAAATATATTTAAAAATCAAGATGCATATATGTAATGTATGTAAATATATGTAAAAAGCTGCTTCAGGATAGAAAGCAACCCGTAAATAACAGATTTAGGAAAAAGCATTTCCAACAGGTTAGTTATTTGGTAACTCTTTACTCTAAAATCTGTTTTTAGATCGAGACTATTAAATTAGGCTACCTAATGGATTTGGTTGGGGAAACATCTGTACCCTCCCTTAAAGGAAAACTACAGAGCAGTGTTCAATCAGCTGGGAGCCTGTTTTTGAAGATGATGCTTAACACGACAAAATACCCTTCAAAAAAAAATTTGAGTCTGCTTCTGAGCTGAAGCCTCACTGAAGCTGATGAAAGAACCTGTAGGGACAGGAATGCTCCGGGACCTCAGCCATATCTCTTAGAACGCTTCAGTGGACCTCCAAGAGCTTTTCACTTAATTGCAGGGGGTTTGTGCCATTGGATGCATGATAGTGGTTTTCTCGTGCTCCCAAACCTCCTTTCTTTCCAAGTCATGTCCCTTTTAATTCAAGAGATAGCAGAACCCCATTTATTCTAAAACGGGACAATATCTACCAACTTTTTAAAGATTTCACTGCTTTTATGCAATAATTCTTTCAGCATACTACATAGTATTTGCTACCAACCTGTACCTTGCCGCTCCCCCTGTTTCAGCACTTTTATCTTTTCTGTGTAGATTAATAGCATATTACTATCCTAAATATTTGGTTTTATGAAGACCATTAGCTGTAATAACAAAATGATATTTAAAAATTCTGCAGCCTTGCCTGAGCAATGTATGGTTAGGTCTAGTTTTAACACTCTAAGCAATAAGAGCATGTCAGGTTAGAGGCTGAGGTTTGTTTTTCCAGTGCTCTTTAATCTATATGCAACCACAGGGTTTCTGCCAGCATTCAAGACCCGATTGGTGTTTGCAGAATGAGGAAGGTATTCCAACCAGATTGAACATGTGACTGGCTTCTCCCAGGGCAGAGAGATGACAAGTTGGGGTTTTTTTACTGAATCAATGTTTGTACTATATGCTTCAGTTAATTACAAGTCATCCAAAAGACTAAAAATACAGTAGTTATGAAACTCTTCTTAATCCCTTGGAACTATGCTGAACAATGCAGTGCTGATCCCTTGCTAGATTACTGGAAGGCAAATACTAAATTCCAGCAAAGAAGCAATTACTAAAACCATGTTTGTAATTAATTCACTGCTGATTAGTTCTGACATGCAAGCCGTCTGACTGGGTCTAAAAAGGCATCTACAATAAAAGAGAAGAAAAAATGTCTGTGGCTAGTGTAAAATTACATTTGTTTCTGTTGTGAGCAAAAACAATGCCATAAAATAGATGCTGATTTTTTTTTTCAGATGGTAAGATTTGAAAGTTTGCCCTTCTCCCATCCTGAACGTTTCAGAGAGACATCTTGCATTACTTTCAGTGCTTTCATTATAGACACCATACTGCAGGTCAGCCCCTAGCCTGGTGAAAATCATTGTAGATCTGTTGAAGGTTATTGTTTTCTTCATATTACTGCAGCAGTACATATGAGTTCTGTTTATTGACAGATTTATTATGAGTAATCATTCAAAAATATATTCTGTTGCTCACAATCATTTCTTAGCAACAGTACTAATCAAAACATTTAAGTACTGCTGTTGTACAGCTTGTGTTTTTAAGTGACTGGCAAAATGTCTGTAAGTGCTAGTACTGGAAGTGAACAGCTGTAAATGTTCTCTGTGTTAGCATAAATTTACTGGTGAATATCAATGAATGCATCTGCAGAAGTAAGATTGCTGCAGAGATATTTTAGTAGCTTACACTAATCAATTAAAAAAAAAAAAGGTAAACAGCTCCAAAATTAGACCCCGCAAATCACAGCACCTCAGTGAGAAATAAACTTTTTCGTTCAGAGGGACTGAAAAGAAACATTTTTACTTCCTTTAACACTGTCACTCCTCTTGCTTCCTCTTCTGCAAGCTTCCTACTCATTAAAACCACTCTGTGATCTTTACATCAGAATAAACTGCTCCTGGGGCAGAGACAGGGAGTCAGAATAGGTATGTGGATTTATATATCCTGTTTGCTTTCATCTGGCAGCTCCAGAGCCACTCAGCAGCCAGGTATGCTTGCTTGCTTCTCTCATCAGCCCCTGTGTCTCAGCATGACCCCAGTTTGACTTTGGATCTGCGGTATTCAAAAGTGAAGTAATAGAACAGCAGCACCGAGAGAATTAGAAACAAAAATCACTGATTAAACTATTGATCAGCCACTCTGTTAGAACTAAGGTACTCCTCCATTTGGAATTAAACCATCAAGCGTGCATTGCAACAAGGTGAAAGGTCTGACCCAAACACAGAAAAGGTACAGAAATTTTGAGTTCAAGGTGTGCAAGATTGGAGAAAGGGACCTTGAGATCAGTCAGGAAAAACTGTGATGGCAAAAGAGGGAGATGATAATGCAAAAAGTCTGCAGACCTGTTTCTAAAGATTATTGTCTGTCTCACCATCATGCCTGCCATCCTAACCTTGAGCAGCACTCAAGAGATAGAGCTCTGGTTTGAAAACTTAACTAATGATAGAGAGTGGTGCCATCATGTTAATGCTGCAGTGAGTGCAGCTCTTGGAGAAGATACTGATAAGTATTTATGTTCAAGACAATGGAGAAAGGGAAACCAGAGGGGAAATGACAAAAGGAGGCAAGGTTTTGCTGAAGCAACTGAAGAGTAATTCTTACACCATCAGCACTCTGCATGAGGATTAATAGGGTAAGACTTTTTTTGTCAGCCAGAATGTAAAGCAGTAGTCAGGAGATGAAGCACAGATAAAGGGCAAGGCTGGACCTTTGAGTAGCTATAGACAATGAATGCACAAGTTCCAGACAAAGTTTGATAGTGGCAATGTAAAGTGAGTATGGACCCGAAGAGAGGGCCAGGTGATGCATATGAGAGGCCGGCATAGGAGCTGAGATGTCAGAGGACACAGGCTTTCTAAGGGCTTTGCCACATCAAACGCCTGTTTATCAATGAGCCCATGTCTATGCTTAGTGTAATATCCATGCAAGTTCTGGAAGTCATCTTTCCTGTCTGGACCGCTTGCTGAATACATCTTTCATGATGCCATCATAAAGTGAGTTAATGTTAATTTTTTTAAAAAGCGTTAGTGACTGCAACTTACAGGGTTACTTTTGTGTCCTCTCCTCTCAGTATCTGCCTTTTAGACTCTAAGTTATTAAAATCATCATTTCTCGTATTCTGGACTATGTAAAGGACAAATATTGCTGTTTATGCTGTCATTTAAATAATAGGATTTGAAATTCAATTCCTTCTTTCAGAAATGCAAAAAAATTTTTGCAATGAACATCTTGTGTGCAAGTATTTTTCTTGTAGTTCCTGCTTCTCTGTAGACAGCTCTAAAAAAGCACCTTTTTAATAAAATTGTCTGAAAAAGTAACATTAGGAATGCATAGAGTATAATTTAGCCATCTGTAAAAAAATAACAGCAACAGCATCTTAATACTCAGTCCATCAGAGCTTGCTACACATGGTCCATGTGCTGTACCTAAAACTACTGTATGATTTAAAGATGATCTGAGACAGCAGTGAAATCACTTCTTTATATCTTTCCTTCCTACGGTGTATTTATATAAACAGAAAGATGAAGTAATGTAAATAGTGCTGTTGGAATCACTGAATTCGTGCACAAATCTTCACTTTTTAGATGATGCTAAACACTTGAATATTCAAGTTGGAAGTCATTAGAATCAAAAAGTCAGGNTCCATCAGCTGTTGGAAGGTAACTTGTAAACTAAATTAGGTGATTTGGCTGTAATTAAGCCTTTGTAAATGGAATGTGCCTGTACATTCTCGTGGCTCTCTCTACAAGAAGGAGTCACTACAACAATACATAAGAAAACATACTTGATTCTCACTCCTATGTTCTCCCAGTTGGATAATCTTTCCAAGCAACAAATAGTTAAAATAAATAAATGATCATTTTATATTTTTATGTGGACAGAGTCTGTTCACTAGGGTGACACTGAAGTGGTCTGACTCACTGACTCAGTATAAAAAATTGACTAAGATTACAAAAATGAACTTTTTTTTTTTAACGTGGAAACTTCTGTGTCCGTTTTACATTGGGAAATAAATAAAATAGTAGCTTCCTCAGTTCTACACTGGTATGTTATACTATTATCTCAAAGGAAAAATATCTGCCCTTTACATGAACGTAGCATCTTATTCTATTTAAAATTATAGACACTGTGTTTCCTGACAGCTTTGTGAATCAAAGGAATCCAATGAGAAAAAAGGGCTTATTTTTGGTTTCAGTTCCAACCATCAGCTATTCATCCCCACTCTACTGGGTAGATGGCTCATCTGTCAGGCTACTAAACTGCTGCAAATTACAGCAAGTAAAATGCTGCAAATTATATGTTGAGGACAGAGGTAGATGGTGCATTACTAGAATCAGATGGTGTGTAGCTTGTGAAGGATCTGCTGGCCTCTGTCAGCAGTGAAGTTATTCCTGCAGCGGCCACAGTGACCTCTGCGAGGGTTTTCTTGACAACTAAGGTGATACCTACAGTTAAGCTGAGAACTATCCATGCAATAGCAGCTTTTATTCTTTCAACTGTTTGATGTTTTAAAAAGAAATCCGGCATTTCACAACAGCAGGATTCATAGCAGAGAGCACAAACTGGGGTCATCGTTGCGTATTAACTGACGTATCCCTCGCTCCAGTTATGCTTTTACACCTTGTACATCTGCTTAATATTAACTGCAGTACACAACAAAAAAGAGCCTTGGGTCTTACCAGGAATTCTCTGTACTGCCCAGAAATTAAACAATGTGTTAGTAAAACAAAGGGAAGCAGCAGAAGTCCAATAAATCAATGAGGAATTCAGGTTGACCTTGACAGGCTTCGATTCATCACTGAAAATCAATGCTAGATAATAATGCAAATATTTTTCTGTGAACTTTGTCTTAATTTTTTGTGCATTTTTTTGCTATTAGTTTCCCTTTAGAGCTACTTTCTGCAATTCCAACAGTCAGATTACTATGCTATATGCAACCAGCAAGAGGAAAGAAAACACTGGAGGATATTTACAGAAACTTCATTTTGAAATCGGTATTAATGTGACCATATGAAACTTGATTTACAAAGATCATAGCAGTGATGTGATCCTATACTCAGTAACACTGCTCACATTTTGCATATCAAACAACCCACCCAGTTGATTGGAAATGGCTAGTAAACTGACATGCTTTAGCATTTAGAAATCATTCTTCATGTTGTTTGCAAACAGAAAAGAACAGATATTTTTTATCAGCGTTATTTTACTTAGGAGAGAGTGCAAATACTCTGTTCCCATGAAGTACTGTGAGGTGACGACTGTGCCCTCCAGTCATAAGAATTCAGGGCTTGTGGTATTAATCTGTCAAAGATGCTTGAAGAGCATAATTTCCCTGGCCAGCCCGCTATCATTTCACAGGTATGGTCCCTGCTTTATAGTTTATTGCACGTGCCACATACAGAGTTACAGAGAGGGTTATTTTCTGTATTTCTGTTGGTAGATAAGGAACAGTGACAGGAAAAATCAACCCTGACTTCAATGAGTGATAGATACAGCCCCTTGGGGTGGTCAGGAATGGGGCAACTATACTTCATGGACTGCTAAACTCAGAGAGAATAAGAAAATAAGTAATGAAAGTGAAATCTGTCCTTGTGACCATAAACAGTGCCAGAAATGGCAAACTGCAAGAAAGGAAACATTTAGGAAAGAAATAACAAAGTACCTGCATGGTCCCCCAGCTGCTCCTATAGAGCATGAGGTCAATGGACCAGCTACCACTGACCTCAGTAGCTTTGAATCAGACTTATAACTGGGAGCTGTGCTGAAAGGCAGTGTATAGAATCCTATTTCTTCGCTAACCACAAAGGCAGTGTATAGAACCATATTTCTTCTTTAACTGCAATTCTCTGCTTTGATACTTTGAACAATATTGAATTATTCTCAGCACAGAAGATAGAAATCTATGTTATCTCCAAGAAGAAATAAACTCTGGTGTTTGGGATACTGACATAGAAGTCATGAAGTACTTGCAGAAATGCTTTTTTTAGTTTTGTTGGATTTTTTTTTTTTTTTTCAGATATCATTGTGTGGATGATTTACATAACATGACTGTAATATTACAAAGTGCTAAGACTAGTTTATAAATGTGAAGTTTATGAACATGTTACCAAAGGAAAAGCTCATTCTGATAAAATGACAAAAGTTAATAGAAAGTCTATATTCTCCCTTCTAAATAGCAATTCTGATCAGAGGTACTTTGGTGTGGGTATGAGTGAGCGTGAGAGATTTGAGGTAAATGACTTTGTTGAACAAAAGTCAGTTAAAAAATGTGTTTATCTTATTTCTTGTAAGCATAAGAACTATCACAGTTGTAAGTAAATATACATTCGTATTACCTTGTGGTTGCTTCTTCAGATCACTGTATTTTATTCTAGAATCCTTATTAATTCTGATAGGACTGTTGTTCTTCTAAGTATATTTATCCTTATTTGGCATCCCTCCCACCTCTCACTTCTCTGTAGCAGATATCTTGCTTTGTATGTTGAAAGCTACCAAATTATCCATTTCAGTCCTGTAGGGAAGAACAATTTTTGTTTCTGCAGTTCTTTCTTAAAGGACTAGGAGGATTTTAAAACCACTTGTCCACAACTAAGAAGATAAATTCATACATTCATGCATGAATGCTCAATTTACAATTTCTTTCTGACTTGCTGATATGCTTGGATCAGAGAAGATTTAAGCTATTCATTAAAAATAGAGAAAGCACAGTTAAAAAGTTAATTTCAGTAATATTTATAAACATTTATACATCTGTAGTTACTTAAAATTAGATCTGTTTCTGAGAGTACAGTAGTATTAACTTGATAACTGAAAGGAACTTGTGGAGTGTACTCATTCTAGAAATTAGCTGATGGGTTTTATTCTTTACTTTCTGTTCATAAATTAACTTTATGTCTGCATTGGATCACTAATTTTCAGTTTGCCAGGTTCTCGCATTTCATTGTTTGAGTTTGCAGACTGGCCACTAACTCACAAAATACCATTTTTTTGATCTGTATTCAATTAAATAGAACTTCTGAAAGTAGAGGCCGAGGAGCAAACAATGAGAAATAAGAAGAATGAAAAATAAGTCACAAGTAGCTCTTCACCAATTAATATTCTTCTGAAAATGTATTTAAAGTATTCTTGTCTCAGGTGACTGTAAGAAGTTGCTGAATTCATGATGATGGATAAAAGTAACATCCAGCTATTCCACTAGAGTTCATTCTTCTGAAATAGTTTTGAGGAATGAAAAAAAAAAGTATTGAATTATGAACAGTTTCATAAAGCAAGACATGTTTGTCTCCCGGCTTCTCTTGAAGATGCAGCTTTCTCGTTCTTTAGGGCTTGCTAGCTCAAACTCGTCCTTTACAGTTAGTTTAGCTCTTTAATATTAGCAATAATTACTAGTTTGAATAAATGTTTTTCTTCTATGTGCAAAAAGGGAGCTTAATGTTATTGTTAGCTGTTGAGTAGTGTCACTATGTTCTCCTAGAAAAATTAAGAGCAGTTGCATATTCCATTGCCTCTGTGTTACTAAATGCTGATCAGTTCCTTAAGCTGCAGGTACAGAGGCCAGAGCTCCCCGTGCAGGAGGAGCTGAGCTCCATCCACGCCATCGGATTTGTCATACCCACACAGCAACGAGCAATTATTCTGCAACAGGGGTCACAGCTGGAGATAAGAGTTCACACAGCAGAACACACCCACATCTTTTCAAAAATATGAGATAAGGGACAGTTCCAGCGAGCGGATTATGGAGCCGACCTGTTTGGTTTCATGATTTTAACAAGGGAGACAGGGAATGGTGCATTCCCATCTGTCTGCCTTCTGTAACTCATTGGTAGCTACCTGAAAATGAGCACCATATCTCCATTGTGGTCAGTACTTAACACCTACACTACAAGCCCTGGTGGTGGTGACTAGGGACAGGGAAAGATGCTTCACAGGAATTAGGATTTAGTAGTTACAGATTTCATGTAAGACAGCTGCTGGTTGGAAAATTAGAAGAGAAAAAAGAAAACCCCACAGTTCTCTTTTTCTGATCAAGTTGTCTGCCCAGCTGTGATTGACAGGCTGTGTGTCTGACATCTGCTGAGGAAATCAGTCGGGACTTGCTATTTGTAAGTGACAGGTAACCACATCAAGAGCACTGCTTAGGCCAAGCTAACTGGGATTTGCACGGTGAATTGTAAAACTAAACCTGATGTGTTTCTTAGGGATCTATCCAAAGCCTATTGCTCCTATTTTCTCCTCTTAAACAGACTCTGGTTTTGCATTAGCAATCACAATAAATAGACTTCACTTGCATTTTTGTACTTTGCAGGATTTATAGCTTGGTTTCTAGGATATGCATTATATAAGCAGAACTGAATCATGACTGTGGAAATGGACCTAAAACTCACCTTCACAATCTATTTTTCTCAAAGCTGGTTCATTGCCCTCCCTCCTTGCTCTGAGTTTTAGCTGATGAATTCTACTAACTGCGAAGTGTCACATGAAATCAAAGTACATTGGAAGATCAGAATAGTGCAAATACATTTTTCCCATGAAGGCTTTTAAAAAAAACCCCAATATCTACCCCAGAAACTTTGAGAGTGGCATAAAAGCACCATCATTATATAGCATTGACGTACCCTTTAAAGGGACTACCCTTTAATCTGGAATGAAAAGCAGCACCAAAAACAAATGTCACAGGTCAAGCCTTCTTAATTTCTTTTTTCCAGGAGGAAGGGAAGAAAAGTTAGGGTTTAAAAAAAGTTTTAAAATAATATCATCTTTATAATTCCCCTTAGATTATGGTTTTGAAGACTTCAGGTTCATTTGAATTACTCTTTTTATTTTTTTCCCTCCAGGACTTTTTCTGCAACCACAATGGAAAGAAAACAAGAAGATGAAAGAAAAAAAGACATAATAATATCAAGTAATTTTTGGATTTGGATCCGTCAGTGGAACTATTATGAGGCTCATTATAAAATAACAAAAGCTGGTAACATTTTTCTTTCTGCTCCACGTAAACTACTATTCAGGCCCATTCAGCCACTGCAAAAAAGTCTTCTCTGATTGGGGTCACTCCACCATCCTGCTGACATCTTCACATTTACTCAAAGACCTGTAAAATCCTTAATGAAAACCTTCTTTGATACAATAGTAACATGACAATCTTGGGGAGAGGCAGAGACTATACACCCATGCACTAATATTAGATCCACAGTTTATTTTTTCAGCTAGCAGATAGAGATTCAGCTATTTGGGAGTAACTCTACTGGGCCCATCATTCTTAAGATTAAATGCCTTATTTTTCTTCCTTTAGATTGCAGATGTTTAAAGGATTTTGGATGTGCAGTTCTCTGAGGAAGCTGGTCTGGGAAGTGTGGCATTTATTATGTTAGAAAGCAGGCAAGCTGTGACCATCTGACAAATGAAAATTCTCCCCTGTGCTCACTTGTCCAACCAGTTTCATGCACTGTTTAACAAGGCATCAGCCAAGCCCAGCAAGACACAAGATACCTGAGAAATACAAAGTCTCTAGCACAGGAATTGAGATTTCCTGCTAGACATGACATCTTTATTTGGGAATAAAGTCTGAAAAGATAAAGGCAATTTTGAGTACAAAGAGTCTGATAAGCAGTTCATTCAATTCAGTTTGACTCCATTAGAGTCAATGGTGTTACATCAATTTACACCACCTAAGCATTTAAGCCAGAAGGCTGGAATCATGAAAAGTCACTTCAGAGACAAAACTAGGGACTCTTGAGAATAACTTTGCTTAGCCATTCATACTTGAGCCTGTATTTAGATGTCCATCCTAACTAGTGCATCCTATGTGATCAAATTGTGGCTGCTAGTACAGTGAGATGAGCATCATCTTTTAGTTCTCTTCTTTCCTACTTCTCAGTAGAAACAAAACCTTAGTGACTCAAGTGCCTTTTTTTTTTTTTTTTTTACCTCTTTTCTTCAGATACAAAATGGAAATAGGAACAGAGGTAGCATGGAAAATTAAATACAGGATTTTAAAAATCTTCCAGCCTTCAGGTTTAAGTGCAGTTTTGGAGAAAGCAACCAAATGTCTTTGAGACCTTCCCAGATCTAGGAAAATCCAATTTTAGACTTTCTTAGCACTGAGGAAAAGATTTAGCTTTACAATAAGGTACTACAGATTATACGTTGATGATAAGGTTCTAAAGACACGTTGACACATCTCACATTTATAGGAAGAAATGGAAAGAGATTATTTAAAGGTGAAGAAAACAAAAAGTAAAATAAACATAGATTTACCCACTGCTGCTTTAAGTGATTGGCTGAGGAGGGGCAAAATGATCAAACTAAGTTTAATAACCATCTATAATTGTACACTATTAATGCAGTGTCCATGGAACAGTGTGGAATTCAGCCAAGCCCACACAAACTGGAGCTTGGTTGCATGAAGCTTTTATGGGATTCTTGGTTGAGTTGCTTTATTAATTTAACAGCAGGCTCTGGCTTTATTGTAGTAAATAACATACTCATTAACATATTTAAACTCTCAAGAAGGGATGAAGAAGACATTAATAACTGGTAAAGTGTTTGAAAATTGCAGTAAGCCAGGAGTGTTTGCTGAACTGGTAACTTTGGTGCCTTCTTGCATTGTATACATAGTGTGAAAGAACCTGCTCAAAGCAACCATTAAAGGAGCATGATCTGAGTGGAGTCCAGTATAGCAGTAATTAAGTTTCCATTTAGAAAGCCAGGCAGAAATTCTGGTTCTGGTTTAACTTTACAAGCAGTACAAAATGGGGCAAGTTGGGGCTATAGTTCAGATGTTGTTCACTGAGGTAAATAGAGCCAATTGGTATACATTGCTGTGTTTTGCTTTATAATTGTTTTTCATTAAATCTACATAGGTCGTCACTGAATCTACATTTTCAGAACTATCTCAGATATACCCAAAGTCAAAGGCCAGGACCATCTGTCCATCAGGACTCCACCTGCTGTTGGAACCTTCCTCATAGAAGAAATCCTCAGATGACTGGAAGTCTCTAAAGCTGCTCATATATTAGCAGCATATATACACATATGTGATGTAAATCACAGAATCACAGAATGTCAGGGATTGGAAGGGACCTCAAAAGATCATCTAGTCCAATCCCCCTGCCGGAGCAGGAACACCTAGATGAGGTTACACAGGAACATGTCCAGACGGGTTTTGAATGTCTCCAGAGAAGGAGACTCCACAACCTCCCTGGGCAGCCCATTCCAGTGTCCTGTTACCCTCACCGAGAAGAAGTTTCTTCTCATATTTAAGTGGAACCTCCTGTGTTCCAGTTTGTACCTGTTACCCCTTGTCTTATCATTGTTTGTCACCGAGAAGAGCCTGGCTCCATCTTCGTGACACTCCCCCTTTATATATTTATAAACATTAATGAGGTCTCCCCTTAGTCTCCTCTTCTGCAAGCTAAAGAGACCTAGCTCCCTCAGCCTTTCTTCATAAGGGAGATGCTCCACTCCCTTAATCATCTTTGTAGCCCTACGCT
>VYZX01012640.1:15221-30622 GCA_013401335.1 Brachypteracias leptosomus
TTTTTTTTTTGCTTTGCTCTATTTTATGAGGGGAAAGTTTCTTTTTTCAGGCTTCAAATAAAACAGATGTTAAGATGTTTTTCTGCATCACTCTGGAGAGGAAAGCAAGTGATTAATTCAAAGCATAATAGCAATAGCTTATATTTCTGTACTACCTTTCATCTTGAAGGATACCTATCCCAAAATACTTTACAACCTAAATAAAGAAGGAATCATTAAAATTCAACATTTGCCATTCCACGGGGATTGTTGTACTGTACCTTTGGCATTGTGTGTACAACAGTATCATGGTTACTGCAGCTACCTCGAGCAGAGAATAGTGAGCTTTTAATGATACCTTTTCTGTGGGTTTTTAACAGGTCAATTTTCTATAACTGAAATATAGTTCTGTTCAAGGTAGAACACATTGCTTATTCTACAGCATGTAGAAACACTACTCAACAGCTTAGAGGATATTTGGGGAAAAAAAAACAGCCAACCCACAATCATTGGAAAACTTATACTAAGAAAATGGAAAATGATTGCTTGTGTTGGAACAAGATCACTACATCTACATCCACTTCACTGCTATCTCATAAATGAAAATTGATAATGCATCTTCCATATTGACAAGCAGACAAGGCTCTTGCTTTAAAAGTCATTTGGCAAATGTCAATTGCAACAGCACAAATACTCATTTTAATTGCATATTAAAACATTGATTCTAATCTGAATAACATGAATACAGTAACCTTAGTAACTCAGACACACACATTCCCCACACCCGAGTTTTCCTTCCAAACAGTGACAGGTCGAATCCTGCATAGAATAAGATCTGTTAAGATCATTGTCCCTCGTGGCCTGGCTACCAAATTAACTGGAACCACCAGGTGTTTTTTAGTAAGGAAATAAGTTTGCTAAAACAGAAGAAGTTTCTTAAAAATGAGTTTAAGTTTCTCAGGAAAACCATACTGGATGTTAAATGACTATTTACATAATGAACTTCATATAGGAGTTTCAGGAAGAATAATTGTCCTGAAAAGAACACTTTAAAATTTCAGAAAATGCATAATGCTATCTTGAGAGACTGAAGAACATTTTAGGAATTCATTGAAGGAAAGCTTCAGAACTACTGGACCATCCTGAAATCACCTTTCATTTGTTCATATCGTTTTAAAGGACATGAACAACATCTGTGAAACTGGCCAGCTGTTGTAACTAGTGAACGATGAAAGACAACTGCCAGAACTTTATAAGCAAATATATATATTCATGCTATAATCACATTCAGGAACAGCATTACATGATGCAGCTTTGACATCAAAATGATGCTAATGCTTTTTCCCTTATAATGGTACGTCATAGTGTGGGGAGGACCCATAACATCATCTGATTTCAGATAGCTTCATAATCCAGTAAGCCAAACAACAAAGCAGGGTGAAATAGGTCAAAGGGAATAGTTTTACCTCCAACAAAAAACCAAATGAACAAATAAACAAAAACCCCAAAACAACAAACCCCCCAAAATGAAAAAAACCCCAAATCCAAAGCTTGGATGTTTACAAAGTTCCATTAGATCCCAATGGAATAAGAAAAAAACCTTCTTATCAATATTCAACATGTTTACACTAAAAGATAAAAATTCAGAGTGCACTGATCAGCTTTACTAACCCAACATCATTCCTAAGAGATAGAAAGACACCTACCGCTCCAGAAGAGAGAATAATGCTGGTGTCTTGTGTGCTCCTTACAGCTGATTCTAAGCCTCTAAATCTTCTGTTAAGCTCACTGGAAGAGTTAATACGATATGTGTAGCACCTGGCTTTCTGGTTAGTTTACTGCTGTAGTAAATTTGTGATGGTCAGATGTGTCAGTTTAAGACAACGAAATTAATTATTGCCTTCTGGTAGGTCACCTAGTCTTAGTTGCAAAGGTTATTACTCTTATCACATGGCCTGGTTTAGGACCCTTCTACAGTATTCATCATTTTCATTATTTTTGTCGTTTGTATTGACATTATTTGTGTGTCTTCCTGAAATTTTCCATTTGCACAAAGTAAGTTGACATATGCATTAATAGATTTAAGTAATACTTTGGAACATGTGACATACTTTTCCCAGATCTGACAGTAATTATCACTTTGTCATACATTTGTAATAAGCTACTTGGGGGAAAGAATAAATCAGGGCTTCAGCAACATGCAATACAAGTTACAAAAAATACCATCTTTAAAGAAAAGAAGGACACACATTTATAGAGAAGTGAGGACAAATAGCAATTAGCCATCTCATTATTAATCATAACTACATTAATTATCATTCCAACCAGAGCAAGCAAGAAATTAATAAGATTAATTAAGGTTTGTAACGTATCAACTGTGTCACTAATACCTGGTTTGGTTCATTTTGAAGCTTAAGCCCTAATTCCACCAGTGTTGCCAAATGCTGACACTTATCAGCATGATGAATGACTCTGCTGATTGGCTGCTTTAATCCTTGCTTGGTGTTTAGCATGCGGGGAGAAGATCTTTTAATAAAGGACAGCAACTTGCCAACAAAATTTTTCAAGATGGATTTCAACAAAAACATCTGAGTCAATAAAGACTTACTTCAAAACTGTTCTTGAACTGAAATACTGCAGCTTGCTGGGAGAAAAAAGCCTTTGCTCATACCTTAACTCAGTGACGACAGCCCCAGAATCTGGAAAGAAATGTGTTTATTTGACTTTCTATAAGCGCTTGAAAATCTCTTTGCTTTGCCTCCAGTTTCCAGAAATCAGGCTGCAGAGAACAAAGATTAACGTTCTTGGATGATCTGTGGTAGCTCTGGTCTTAGACAGCTCAAAGCGAATAAATCTTTGTTATTAATAAAGAAAACAAAAGATTAAAAGTAAGCTGATTACTCTGGCTGCAAATGAGATACGCTTTTGTCTCAGCAAATCCTTAAAGGAGAACAGATAAACCTCTGCCTCTGCTGAAAAGCGAATATAACTAGTTACCTTGTTTATCTCATAGAGTGGTTGAAGCCAGTGCTTAGCTGTAGTCATTTGTCTAGAGAAAGATGGTATGCACTGAGATTCAAAACATAATTCAGAATTTTAATAGTGCAGCAAGCATTGACTCCTCTCTCCTCTATACACAACCCAATTGCATCTGAAATTTATGAGAAGAAAATGAAACCGTGCCACCTTCTAATGACGCCCCTGCTTGTCTAAGTACTCCTTGGTCTCTCAGTCTGCAAAATTAGTAGTGATATGGGTCATGCCTCCAGGCAAACATATTACACTCCATCAACTACTGCTCACAAGACTAGATATCTGGGTGAATACATCATGGTGGGCACCACTCCGAGACCTGCAAAATTGTGCAGAGGTTTATCTGCACAATTGGCTTCTCTGGATTTCATTAGGAAACAGCCCTTCTCAGTTTCATACTGCATTGGGAAGTGCTTCGCAAGGTTGTTTCCTTTTGCATGAAGTGAAAAGCAGCCTTATTTTCCAAGAATGTTAACACAAAAGCTTTCCTACATTTACATAGCATTTTACTGAATTTTTAGGCAGTTTGCCACATCTCTAGAAATCATCCCAGAAAGTTGTTCTTATATATTATCTGGGCTAAATCCTGTCCTGTTCAGCACTTCAAAATTATGTGGCATGAAATGGAGAGTAAAATCAAGCTACAAGTGGTAAGAATTATTTCTCAAATATCACATTCTAAAGATCATTTTTGCAATGACATTGTTTCAAATTTAGTGGTGTTTGTGTGACTTTTCACTTCTGAATATTAGCCATCCAGGATGGGAGCTAGAAGATGTACAACTCTTGTTGCATTGTTGGTTCATTTCTACCAACAATGGCACTGCAAAATGCTTCTTCAAATATATAGAGCACTTCCTTCCACTGCTGTCCTAATGGTTTCTTGAAGCCCTTGATGATAAAGGGATCTGGGCTTCCTCAGGTGTTCATCTAGCAAGGAGCTTTTACCTTCTACTGATGAAAGCTGTCAAGCAAAGGGCAAAAAGGAGCTGCCAGCCCTCCTTTCCAAGTGGTAGAGGAGGCAGACAAAAAAAGGTGCACCAGCAAGGGAGATGCCCCATGTGTTTCCAAGACTTCTGATTCACAGCAAAGTCATTCTTCTGGCACCAGGAAAAAAGACGAGATACCTCTTCACAGAGCATTCAAAACTTCTGTTGAAGAATTTCCAGAAAAGGCTAGGACTGCTCTTTGTCCATTTGTAGTCACAGTCTTTTAGAAGAGATGTCCACAATGGCTTCCAGTGCTTTGAGGTCCAGAAGTGGCCAGAGGTTAATACTTGGAGTACACTACAGTTGATGAATACACAGTCATGTCTACATGATTTGTATTATACACACACTTTAACCACCACATAATTGCATTATCAATACATACTTGAGATCTCTCTGCAGGTTACATTCATAGATGGCACGTTTCAGAATCCAAGTAAATTTAGAGTGCTGCATTCAATTTTTCAAAAGAAGAGACAAAAACATTATTTCTGTTATATCCTCACTTCAGCAACTTCTGTCAGGTTTTTCTGTTGCTTACTAGTGTTTAAGACTGGTTACAATATGGACTTGGGAGAAAACATCTGTCTTTATGTTTCTGTCTTTAATGCTTATGCCACACTCATCACCAGTACAGTGCACGTACATCATCACCCAGTGAGATAGTACCTCAACTGTGTCAGTTGAACAAAGCAACATCATATGTTATCCTTTTGTAAAATTCATAAAATACATTGACATCTGAATGTTACAAGATCTATTTTGACTTCTTTAAAGGCATGCCAAATGCTAGCAAATAACTACCGCAACAGATGACTGATAACTGATCTCAGAAGTCCTCTATTCTCAGGACCAGATGGTTAGTCCCTTTTCGAGAGGACAGCAGGCTTTGCTTCCTCACAGGGTGGAATTCATACTGCTCCTGAGCTGTTCTATACTACTAGGACCTGAGATAATGAGCAGGGAGCTCACTCCAGGTTGGTGATTCACAGCTCATGTCTATGATCTCACAGGTGATGCTCACATTGGGTGTAACAGTCTCACATTGTAGCTGCAGACAATGTGAATAATGCTTAGGAGAGTGAATGATATTCTTACAGAAATGTAGGCAAAGAGCTCATGTGTGGATAAATACTGCTATTCTAGGTCAGATAAATTCATAGTATTCATAAACCATGCATAAAGATCACACACTCACATAAGTTTATTCAATATTTCTGCAGACAGTTTCCTTCTTTCTCAAGACCTATATAAAAATTTCCAAACACAGATCTTAAAGATCTTTCACAATTAACTAACCTCTGTGGAAATGCACATGTATTATATATATACACATATATATGTGTATTATACACATATATGTGTAAGTTTATGCATATATAGATTTCCTGTATTAATGGCAGGGAATTTCAGAAATAACCAGATTAAGTTTGTGGAGAAGTCAGGCATAAACATTCATTATTTCTGGCTGCAAGACTGGTGTGCAGACCAGTGGAAAATGCCAGATAATATTTAGGTCAGCATTTAAAAATATATCTGTTTACCTCTATGGTTATTACAGTCATGGCAAGTTAATGATACTCAATTGTGTTCATAATGCACCTAAAGGGAATGGACATTCTGTTAACTAATTGGCATTTACTAATGATGAGCAGACAAGACAATTGACTATAACAAGAGATTTTGTTCCCACTTGGCATCGTGCAACTTCTTCTCAAAGTGATGCATTTAGCATCTTCACTGGTTTATCAAGTAAATGTATTTTTTTCCTCTGTAATAGAACAACAGAAGAGATTTCAGGCTTTTGAAACAGCTACCTACTTTGACTTCCCAGATGGCTTTGAGGTGGATACATTAAAAATGCAACTTATTAAAAGCATATACATTAACAGACTGTTATGTAAACTGCAAAGCAGCTATTATCACACACTACAATTAAGTTCCTATTTAATTCATTTAGATCTTCCTCATTCTGCACATCAAGCATTCCTAGAAGTTAATTGGCATGAAAGGCAGAGTAAACTATGCACAACAAATTGAGTGTGAAACAAAGTTAATTTAGATAAAACCCATTGTGCAAAACTGCTGGTTCAGCAATATTTGCAAAGCAGAGGAGTCGCCAGCTCCACTTTAAAGTCATTGACTCTTTACACTGTGTCAGAGCTGAGATTTCATGCAAGATTGCATTAATTTCAGCCCTAGTTTGAATGCAAGACTCTCTTTTGTGCTCATTATATAAGCAGCTATGGAAACTACTTCACAGAATACGTGACATAAATGAAAACAAATTAATAAATATTAGCTATAGAAAAAGTTTTCATTTAATAGGTCATTTGTAGGAATCATCTAGCCTTGTCAAACTCTGACAGCCTCCTGAAGTCAGTGTTAACTTTCTTATTTTCAGCCTACATATTTTCATGATAATTATCATAAAGGTAATTCAGTAATGCATTTTAATACATCTGAGTAATGCTGTAATTCCTCTAGAAAAGACACTCCAGACAACTGAGGAGTGGGACGGAGAAGGAAAGGATATGAAATTATGATTCAGGCTTGAAAGAAATGGCCTGAACACATCAGAGTTAGAACTGAGAGTACAAGGCAATGAATCCTACAAGTAACTCTACAAGGGATAGCACAACCATTCATATTCTATGACAGAGTATGAAAACTCACTCCATAACAGCTAATGTATTTAACTAATTTTGCAATATAAATATTAAAAGATACAAGACTGATTGGACAAGGAACATGAGCAAACAATAAAGGATTACGTGCAACTAGGTATTTAGATGAATTTCCTAATAACTAATTTTTAATTTCCTTTTTTATGGTGTAGAAATGCGTTAGTGGTAGCACAGTGTTACAGCTTAGCTCCTTAGCTGAAATGTGTGTACATGCTTCTACTTTTCAACTTATTCTGTCTTGCCATATCTTTAATATGCATTTTTCATTATCATGCTATTCTCAGTAGCAAAATACAAACCAGGATTCTCACGTTTTATTCCTGAGAAGAGAAACATCTCCCAATGACTCAATTTCAAATAAAATGCATAGTATAATAGACGATATGTCTGATATTGTCCTTCTGAAGGATTTGAAGGTCTGCCTATTAGGAATGACAATGGATAAGAAGATTAGTGAGGTTAGTCTGAAATGCCTTGTGTATATATTAGCCATGGAGAAAAATGAATTTGAAAGTACTGGGCTGCAGAAGCTAAATGTGCATGCATTGTGTAGCCCACCAACACGAAGAATCTTCTACATATGAACACATTACTATGTATATATACATAGTGGACTTCATAAGGCACAGAAATATTTGAAGATAAATCAGAGAAAATAGTAAGACCGCATGTGTTAGAGAAATGAAGCACATTCGTGTTATATGCTACTTCATAGTTATTATTATACTGAAATTTATGGAGCCAGATTAGCTGGTAAGATTTTTTTGCTGTCCTTTTTCCAGCTGGATAATTTTCATAACTGGAGCGCAATATTTTTGTAAAATCAAGTTAAAATGGTTTATGCTGGCTGAGATGGTCTTGCTCAGCCTTGCCTGTCTGTTGGGAAAAATTGTATTTCCTTCTATATGAAACTTGTTCCATGTCATTTTTTCTAGTTAGATGGAGTTCAGCATGAATCATGGCCTAATAAAGATGCAGATGCTGTGAGATGCTAAGCACTGTGAGAATGGGACTGGAGACCATATCCATTAAAAAGGAGTATCAAGATTCCTCTAAAGCATCCCAATAAATCTATTATTGTTTGTGCCTATAAACCCACCAATGCACAAACTACTGCTTGCAGATTTGCAGTTGGTAATCAGGCAGAAGTTATTTTGATTACTTCAGTCACTGAAGTCAGTTTTGATGTTTGTATTCAAAACCTTTTTCAGTAGTCATAAAACTCTGAAGGAATTCAGGCCATAGTTGGTAGAAATTAAATTCCTCTCATCCATCACTGAAAGATTGTTTATCAAGATGCTGCAGAAGAATTAGTGTAATCCTCATCACTTAATGTAGCCTGGTTTGATACCTTTACTGGAATTAGTTCTCAGAATTAACCAGCTTAGGAAATGTTAAGGAAGAGAAATGTCAGCTATTAATTTGCAATTTCAAGAAAAGAGAAAATTGCCCACCTAATAAAAGAAGGAGGAGAAGAGGTGCTCTCCACGAGTACAATCCTGTGATTCCTGCCTGTACTGCATATGTCAAATGTCACGGATTTAAATACTATGCTAAAGATATATACTCTGACTGTTAGTCTGCTTTTATAGTGGTGTAGGCAGCATGCTGCAAAAAACTCCTCCTTAAACAGGGGGAGATGTGTGCAGCATTTAGACTATACCACATAGAATATTCCTTTGAAACACTGATACTCTTTTTGTAGAAAAGTAGTCTATCCAGAAAGGTATTAACTTGAAATATTAGGCTTTCATTAAACTTTGAGACAAACTACAAAGTAGCAGCATCTGGTTTCCATCAGATTTTAAACTCTCCCTTATATCATCTGCAGGAGATACAGGTTTGTGTGTCATGCTGCTTATGTACCTTCAAAAGATTTTACTAATGTGCTTTGGAAAAGATTACTTCCCCATTCAGCAGTGTGCTAGGATGTAAGGAACAGCCACATCACACTAATCACTGGGATAAGGAAAAATCCTGTAAATGGATGTTTATAAAACTTTCCTATTTTTAGCTCACAGCTAAAGCTGGGCAGACACTTTACTTCCTTACTGCTGGAATGAAATAATACAAAATGAGCTGGTACTACTGTTCATTAGATTGATGCTCATAATTTTCAGAAGAGCTCATGTGTGTAGTTTATTTGGTACTCCTGTTGTGTGCTGGGTGAAACAGTCCCCTTTTCAAATATCTTTCTATTGAGACAGACTTAGAGTGAGATTTAAAATATTTCTTACATGAATCACCAGAAGATTTTAAAAAACTTTGAGTGTGGATTAATTTTTCCAGCAGGTGTGAGGACTAGAATTTCATTAAAAACATCTCTAAGAAATGAGTGCCAGGACCGAATCAGATGTCTGCTGAAGAAAAGCACTTGGAGAGTGATGAACACCTCATAAAATCCTGGAAAGGCCCAGATCAAGTTGTCACATTTTCTCCTGACCACTACCAGGTGGGCAACTGGGGTTCCCCTACCACTGATACCTGTGGCATGTGCCTTTCAGATAGTGGGAGCAGAGCATGAGACTGCAAAATTTACCTGAGCAGGGCTCTGAACAATAGTTTGGGAACATCTACTTTCTCACTGGTTTACTGGGAAAGTTTTTCTAACAGAACCACTTTTGATGAAATTTGTTATGATTGAATATTTGGAATTTCACCTTGCATTCTTGGAGGAGATGGAAACAGATCTCTTCTTTATTTCTTTAAAGTTCTCAAGCTCAAGAAGACCTTTCTTCATTCTTATCTTCTGGTTCAGAGGAGGAACCTTCTAGTTTTTCCTTTGCTACTGTACTTTTAAGGGAAAGAATAATCCATATCTTATGTTTATATTGTTGAATTGTTTTCCTAGTGGAATAGGCTGTAGAATATGTTTTCTTGGATGATGCCAAAGTCATTTCTTGAGAAAATGTGATTATCCTATTTTGGAACCAAACATATCCTGACATTATTTGAAATTCAGGTGAAGAATGTCGATGCTACTTCGCAGTCATGCTTTCCATTGCAGTATTTAAAATGCCTGTGAGCTTTGGGTTTTCCAATTGCTCAGACCTTCACTGTAGGCTAATAAAGAACTATGGCAAGACATTTTTGCCACTCTCCTGAAGGAATGAGTAAAATGGATTACTAGCTCTCCCCAGTATATGATTTTCTGAACATATTGTATTTTCCTTCTCCTTGACCAGATGTTCTATTAATGTCAGCAGCCCTGCAAGGAAGGAGCATGTGCAGCTGCAGCATTCATATCGCACAGGACCTTAGATAGGTGATCTATCAAACTCTGTTAGTTAGGAGTCTGCAATTAGAACAAGAGATGGGGCAATCAATACTTAAGTGAAACATGGCAGAAAGGAGGGATTCATTCAGGATATTGCAAAAGACAGCAACATGTAAAAGCATGAGGTTGTGTAGAGGAGTTATTTGTTAAAGTAACTGGGAACACAGACTTCAGGAAAGGCTTTTCAAACTATTTCTTCCTCTTGGGAAACACAAGTGCATGGTTATCCAGCTGTCCTGACTTAGCCCACTCCTGCTAGAACAATTTCATGGTGACATCAGAGAAGACTCCTATTAGAAAAATTTCATGAGGACATCAAAGAAATTATGAAGCACAGAGGATGTTATAGTAATTAGAGGAAATTTAAGGCAATGAAGTCCAGGAAATTATACAAAATTCCCCATTTGTAGTTAATTATCTGAATGCAGGCTCCACAGCTGTCCTGCAGGAAATGAGTGCTTGCTTGAAGAGCTTTACCCAGTTTTGACCAAGCAAATGACCAAGAACAGAGAAGTTTGGAGCAATGCCCATGACATAAGCCTTTATCCTCAGTTGCCAGGGCTTTTTCAATTTTCAAAGTTTCTGAAACTGAACATGTTAAAAGCAAAAAATGCCTATTTTTTTTGCAAGCACAAGAACTGTCATGAATCCAGTATAGTTCGTCTGCATTCTCAGTCAATGAGAAGGCTGTGAATGTTCACAGGCTTTATGCCATAAGGACGTAACATCCTTTTCTGCCTACAGTTGTAGCTCTTGGGAGTGGGCAGCAGACAAAGTATGTGAGCCCATGTTTTGAAGGCACATTGGTCCATGTTTAGCACTAACTTTCATGATTGCCCCAGCAATGTAGAGGAAAACATCTGTTAGGAATTCACAACTTTATTATGCTATCTTTAATGATGAATTTTGCTTTCTCAATATGATTCTCCACTTACAAATAGCCACAATCCAGAAGCTGATGAATTCTTTGGACTCTGGGCAATTTTCTTCAAGGTTGTGTGGGGATTGTTGGAGCAGACATCAAGACAAAGCACCGGAAGGGAGTCATTTTCATACAAATGTTTTTTGCCCATGTAATTTCCCCCCCCCCCCCCCGAACAAATCATTCCAGGCAAAGCAGGCTGGACAAACTGCAGCTGTAACTGTACCTGCTGGAACATTAGCCATGACTTTGGAGCCTTCATCTCCTCCTGCACCTGGCTTCTCCCAAAAAGCTGAGCCTGAAACAAACCCCTTGATCCCCAGGGATCTCACTAACAGGGGGAGCACCATGTCAGCATCAGTACAGGCTGTACTAGCAGATGATGGGTTGTGCACACTATGGAGGAGCAGGTTTCAGAGGAGCCCAGCACTCACCAAGAAGACCTGTGTGAGGTAGGCAGTGGCCCTGAACTTTGCTCTAGTGAGCTGAAGCACAAGAGCCATGAACAAATTAAGGCCAGCAGTGCAAACAGGAGTCAGCCCAGAGGAGATGAGCATAACAAACTACCAAAGGTAGCACAGCTGGCTACAGCTAAGAAGACAGTCTGTCTGCCTGAAGGACTTGTCAAGATCAGCTCCTCACAACTCCTACTACTGTCTTAGCCCAATATAGTTTCAAGTCAGACCTATTTAGTCTAGTTGTATGAGTAGTCACTGTGCTTTCAGTGATTTTTAACTATCCTGCAGTATCTTTGCACAAAGACACAGAAACAGAAGAGCAGGGGAAAAAAAATATACCAAATATTTGAGCTCAACTACCTTTCATTTTCTTCCGTGTTTTCTGTGTGGGGAGTTCAGCTCTTGGAAATTGGAAGAAAAAAAGGGCTCCAGTGACAGTAGGACATGTAATTTATCACTCTTCCTATACAGCCATTTATTGTCACATGCTTCCTATTGCTTTGGTCAGCCCAAGTTATGGGTTTTCTAACATTTCTTATGGGAGATTATTCTATAGGATCATATGATTGCTATCAGAAGATTCTTAGCAAAGACTACATTTTTCTTGTCTTAATTTCAACCTATTACCTCTATTCACACACTTTTCACTGTGCTAATTATGCTTCCACTTAAGTGTGAACAACTTGGCTTTTAACATTGCCCACAATGTTTTCTTTGTATATGGATACAGACCATTGCCTTCTACACTATGTCGGCTTTTATAACTCTCCCTTAACTCCTTTAGTCTGCCTAGCTCTATAGCACAAAACATACAGAAATTGAATCCAGCATTGGAGCTGCAGTAAAGAGGTTTTACTGCAGACAGAGAACAGCTTCTAACACTGAGCTGTTACACGGTTCACTACTTAGTCAATTTGTTTCCCTCTCTTCCTCTAATTATGCATGTCATGTTTACAGTCCACTGTGAGGTACACTTATAATGTAAAAACTAGACCATTCTAAAATAATTTCCCCGTGTAATCACAGGTTTGAGATCACATTATTAACAGAAAGGTTCTAATTTAGTAATATTTTTTTGATTTGGTGCTGCTCTCCAAAAATGCTTTGCAGTAATCATTTCCCATTCCAAATTATCTTGCTATGCACACACATTAATTGACTGGTTCATTTCTTCTTTCATGAGAGACTATTTTGGCTTAAGTGATTGATTACTCTGTTTGCTATAAAATACTTGTGGAAATTTTGTGAGTTTCATATCCAAGATACAAGAACCAGGTAAGTAATACGTGTTGATTGTTATGATTAAATGAAAATGGCAATCACAGAGGAAGATATATCTGGTTTACAATGCATCTTTGTTTTAAATGCTATTTCAAATCATGTAGAGCTAAGACTGCTAATTAATGACTCCTGAAATACCTGTAGCATCTATGCAAGCTGCCTGTCATTGTCAGTGAAGGATGCATTTAGCAGAACAGTCTAAAACCTTTTCTTAATCTGAGGCATTAGGATGAGAGGAACTAGAATCTCTGACAGAAAGACATGGAAATAAACTAGTCTTGTCAGTTGGGCTACTCAGTTGCTGAGAATTTTTTAGGTTACATTAAATATATTTAACAAAAATATTTATGGCATGGCAGCGTGCTAAGTTATCAGGTATAAGGTATCAAATTAATGAATGAAAATTAAATCCAAAATCAATGGATGAAAATAAATGAATTAGAGTGGGAAGATTTTATGCCACAATATGTGGGTAATTCTCTGTTGGCATGGTACTGGCTTTGATACCCACTTAAATCCATTGACTTAAGTCCATTAGAGCTATGTTGGCCAAACCTAGGCAAAGCTGCTTTTTGCTGGTAGAGAAATAATAATGAATTGTATTTTACTGGTGTCTAACCTACCTCTATAAAGTGAAAGGCCCCTGCAAAATGGTAGCATATGGCAGAACTGTATTGACAAACACTGCAGTGACTAAACAGGCAGAATATGGGGGCAAATTTAATGGACAGATGAGATTTAATTGAGATGCTTAGAATAACGCTTTCAGTCTTCACTGAAGCCCTTTTGTACCTCTTCAATTCACAGCATCAGTGCCTGTTGCAGGCTTGGATTTCAATTCAGTGCCTGTTCTGAAGGAAGAATAACCCTTATAGTGCTTAATTGACCACAGCATTTCTCAAGAATGATCTGGGATAGTCTCAGAGGTCTCCCAGGCAAGTAGGAGCAATAATCATTGCTCACTGATGAAACTGAGTATATCATTATAAAGTGCAGTGGCATTAGTCCTAATGGGCCAACTAAAAAAGGGAAGAGGATTCTTAATTTGAAGTTTCATTGTATTTATCAAAAACAAACCAAAACAATTTAAGTTGTTCTGTTGTTTTCAAGATGAATTTATATTCTGGAACTCTTTTTGCTTTAGTCACCTATTAGGGTTCACAGCTGCAGTCTTGCTGCCACAGATAACACCAAGGTTTCATGAACCTAAATCCTAAACTTAACCTATTTTTGATCCTCTGCTCTGCAAAGACCCCTCTGGCAGTATATGCTGTTTGGAGCCTACTATTATTGCACCTCTCACAGCAATTTATTGTATTCAGTCCATGCATTCTGTAAGTTGTTGCTCAGTAGATCTGAATTAAGTACAGTGACCTCCACAGAAAAGTCATGCCCCCGATTAATACAATATTCCATCTATTTGCTGTTCAATTTCTCCTTCCTAATTCCCTTGCTAGAGCACATTTGCCTTAATTCAACTGGACTCTCGATCTCTCTGTAGCAGGCCACCTCCACACAACCAATGGCCCCAATGCAATCCTACAATGAAATGAATAAAGACACAATTATGCAGCATTTTAAGTGCTGGTTGCACCGTGGCTCTGCCAATCTGTCACCCCCTACAAGCACTATGCAATGAGGTTGTAGATGGGGTCTCTAACGTGAATTAGATTTCAGCAAGATCACTTAAAGATCTGTTTTTCCTCTTCAGAACAGCCCCCATGAAAATTATCTATTCCCCTCACCCTCCACTCCGATTTAATTTGATTCCTTTTAGATACCTACATGTCTTAGACATTTTCTGCAGATTATTCTTTTGCAAACTGAGGAGATAATTTTGACTTTTTGGCAGACATATTAGTAACATACCATTTTTGGTGAAAATAGATTCCTGCCCAGTTTTCTGAACTTTACTCTCTGGTAATTTGGATAGCACTAATGGTAGCAGGCAGAGGTAGTTTGGTTTGGACCAGCTTGTAATTACTTTATTAAATGACTACCAAAAAAAAGTTTCAAATGCCATTTATTCTCTCACCCAAGATCCTCTCTCTAAACAGGAGGAGGATGTTCTTCTCAGCTAAGATGTGGAATTAGGACCCCAGAGATACATCTGTGGATGTATTTTCATGAATGACTCTGATCTTGGTCATTGACCATATGTTTAATATCCTATTTACAAACCTTTGCACTCTTTCAAATGGACATAGTAGTCATCATATTCTTTTGCCCTTACCAGTAGTGCTTACTTTCTCATCCTACCTATCCAAGCTTAATTTTTTAGGGCGAATACTAACAATTACAAGCTGTAAATCATCTTACAGCAAATTTCCTGACATACTTACTCTGTAGCTGTCTGTTCCAGACTGCCCTGCTGCCCAGAAATTCGCTCACTAAATATTTTTATTTTAATTTAATTTAAGCGAAACAAAGATGGACTTATCTAAAAAACTGGAAAAAAATAGATATTGTGGTTTTGTTGTATGCTGTGTATTTAAATTAATATTTATTTTATTTTATTTGATTTGTAAGTTAATATGTTCATATTTGCCAAGAATGTACATCTTTAAAGTACGAAAAAATGTTAGTGCTCCATAACTCAGCTGTGCAAATACGTAAAATTCTATGATCTAAATATCAAGCCCAGATTATCTTTTCACTTCTTAGTTTTTAATTGTCCCATATTCACCAAGTTTGACTTCAGGCTTTATATGAAATGTTACTGTTCTCTGTGTGAAATGGAATTACAGATGACTTGTGAGTGATATTCTTGATTCA
>VYZX01012644.1:379-21519 GCA_013401335.1 Brachypteracias leptosomus
TTCCAGCAAATGTCAGGGTAATTGAAGTCCCCCATGACAACCAGAGCCTGTGATTGTGAGGCTACTTCCAGCTGCTTGTAAAAGGCCTCGTCAGCTTCCTCATCCTGATCCAGTAGTAAACAACCACAATGTCTCCCACACTAGTCTCCCCCTTAATCCTTACCCACAAGCTTTCAACTCACTCTTCATTGCCCACCAGGGAGAGCTCAATATATTCCAGTTGCTCTTTCACATAAAGAGCAAGTCCACCACCTCACCTTGCCAACTTATCTTTCCTAAAAAGGACACAGCCATCCATGACAGTGTTCCAGTCATGTGAGCTATCCCACCATGTCTCATTAATTGCAACGAAGTCATGGTCCTGAGATAGCACACGGATCTCTAGTTCATCCTGTTTGTTCCCCAAACTGCGTGCATTAGTGTATAGGTATCTCAAAGAAGTTCTAATACTAGAGCTCCACCCCACTGGTGCAAACCCAGGTACAACCCCATCCCCCTTCAAATCTAGTTTAAAGCCCTGTCAATGAGCCCTGCTAACTCCTGCCCCAAAATCCTTTTCCCCCTCTGGGACACGTGCATCCCACCTATCCCACGTGTCGCCAGAAGACCAGGTGCCATATAAACTTCCCCATGATCAAAGAACTCAAAATTCCAACAGTGGCACCAGTCTCTAAGCCACATGTTAATCAGGTGTGTTTTCCACCCTCTTTCAGTGTTTTTCCCTACCACTTGAGGGATTGATGAAAACACTACTTGCGCACCCAAGCCTTCAACTAGTTGCCCCAGTGCCTTGAGGTCCTTTTTGATTGCCTTTAGTCTTCTCTCTATAATCTCATCATTACCAACCTGGATAATTAACTAATCAGAGGGCTGGATCAGAACAGTGAGCTTCCTTTTAACATCTGTAAGCTGAGCCCCAGGGAGGCAGCAGACATCTCTGTGGGATGGGTCTGGTTGACAAATGGGCCCCTCTGTTCCCCTCAGAAGAGAGTTACCTATTACAATTACCGTCCTTTTCTTCTTAAATGAAGAAGTCATAAGACGTGGGGGTGAGTGACAAGCCATGGGTGACTTACCAGATGGATCCTTGTCTCCATCTTCGTTCACCTGGCCATCAAGTCCAGTATACTAAATTCTGACTGTATTCAGCATATAACAATAGAAGAGTCCTCCAAATTTGGTGTGGGGAAGAATCTTCAATGAATGTTTGCTCCTTCCATACTTTTCTTATTACCTTAAGATCATTCTACCTAGATCTAATTTCACTTAACACTATCATGACAGAGAGATTTGATAACATTACCATTACCTAAATGATAAACAAACCCAAACTAATAAGAAGGAGCTAGAATAAAAGGTTATGAAATTGAGTTTGTGACTCAAATGAGAAAAATTAAGAAATATTTTTGGCATTTTTTTCCTAATAGTTCTTTCATTTAAAATTTATTACCATAAACATAGTATCTCAAAATACCTTTCTGAGATCTCCTCAAATACTACAGTCAGAATAAAAAAAAACCAAAAACCCAAACCCAAACCCATAATTCTCTTAGCTCTTAAGGTCTTTCTTATTTATTGAAATTTTTTCATACTCTCTCTCTGTTGACTGTCAAATAAACTCTGCTCATAAAATTTTATCTATGTCAGCAGGCTAAGGACACAAGACATGTAAAAGCTCTATTTATGAGTCAAAAAAACCCTTGATAAACATTTTATTTATACAACTTGTCTTCCTATCACCTCCTTTCTCATTTTCTTTACTTTTTGTATCCTTCCACTTCTACACCACATCCTTTTGTCAATCTTTTTGATTTCTCTATCCATCTTCTAAGCCCCAGTTCCCCTTTTGGATTTGTTCTTTGTGGAGAGGTATCTCCATAAGAATGGGCATGTGAGCAAACCCAGACTTGGCGGCGCCAGTTAGGATGGCTACAGGGAAGATGTAAACAAGGACACACACAAGGATGGTTACAGGGAAGACGTAAACAAGGACACACGGGGACAGCCACGTGTGGCACGTGACACAGGAGTGAAGCAGCAAGAAAATGGAGGCAGAAGGTGGAACCAAGGGAGGCACCTTGAGAGCAGTACCTGGCCAATCAGGAGATGTTGCTTAGCGCCTGGCAGAGTTGCTTTACCAATCAGAGTGGTGCTTCCAGCGCACGGTTAGCGCTGGTGGGTATATAATGAGTGAGCTTCGGGCAATAAACGGCAATGCTTGGATTATATTAGTCCGTGTACGCGTTGTCCATTGATCTCCCGCTGCAGTTCTTTCTTTTGTCTTTACCTAACAGGCCCAGAAGTTCATTTCTCTGACTTCATTTTCAGGGCCCTGTTGACTGGAAGAAGGGAGAAGGTCTGCTTCATATTTTTGGTCCAAACAACATCTGGACACTGGCCAGCTGATGCTTATGCTTCACTCAATTCCTCTTATCCACAACAGTGAATAACATGCTTACCTAAACTCTTTGGGCTCCCCCAAAACATGACCTTTTGCTTCCTTCCTCCCTCCCTTCCTTCCTTCCTTCCATGTGCTCTCTTTGTAAGTAATAAACATCTTGTCCAAACAACTCCATATCTCATATTCTGTTCCCAGATCTTGCCTCCTCTATATGATAATTGAAAACAGTTTCCCTCAGACCTGCTGTCCTACAGAAAGGTCCTAGATTTTGCAGTATCCTCCATTCACTTATTTTCCCCGTCAAGTTTTATGTCAATCATTCTAAGTAACTAGGAAAACTAAAGTTACGATGTTTTTGACTTCAGCTGGTACATGATTTTGAATGAAATCTGCATATCAGTAGCACGGAAATACTATATAATAATACTATACTACAGTGCTATAATACTATGCTATACTAGTATACTATATAGTATATATGCACTATATATACACTATATTCTCTGTATACACTGTAATACTGATACTATAACAGTACAGTAATGCTTCACTATTGTTTTGATGCTTCCCTCTAAGTTCCCCATTTCAGGAAGAGCATAGGAGAAATGTCGCCCTTCTTCTCCTAACCTACATATTAAACAGGAAGAAATACCTCTTTAAAACAGAAGCAATTCTGTTTACTATGAGTTACCTTACATTTCCTGTTGACAGTGCATACTAGCAACAAATACATCAGTTATGACTCCAAAGTCTGTGGTGACTGTTTTTCTGTTTCAAGCCACTATCAATTCAGTGAACTCAAGTAATATTAGTTCACTGTGGAAATCAACATAACTGCTGCTTGGTCACTGGATGAACTGAGGTATCAAAGGCTGCTCCAAAGGTAAGGACTGTAAGGAGTACAGTTGAAACATGGAACAAGCAGGGAATGGCCTCTGTGCCTATAGCTCCAAGAAATAAGTCGTATCCAGAACACTTGAAAAAAATGCACATCTTTGTATATTTTTATTTAAATCTAGTCCTCTTTTGAAAGTCATACTGTGGCAGATTTCTTAGAAACACAATTTGGAATTTTCTCTAACTATGATTAGCAGGAGTTGGCCAAGTTTATTGCAATGACAGAACTCTGGACCTGGGAAGTAGATGCAGCAAAAACCCCACCAGTCTGGTTCTTATGCTGATGTAATGCTAGTCTTCAACACCTACAGGGTCAACTTTTGAGATCTTCCATTGTAAAACACCATGCAATGATGCATTAGTATGCCCACTGGAAGTTGAAGTATTAATTTGACATTTTTCCGTTTATCTCATACCAAGAGTCATTTGCATAGTGAAAGACCTTCTACACATATCAATGTACAAGAGTCAAAGAAATAGTGTTTAACTAAGAATTCATTCTACTAACAAAAATCCATCAAAAGATAATAAAGAAAAAAAAATGAAAATGAGTATCAGCTGCAGCTTTTCAAATTTAAGCTGCCTAGGAATGTTATTTAAATGATAAGACAAGACACTGAAATAATATTGTTTTTCTGTTTTGAAATTTACTCACTAGATTTTAATGTGTCTAAATGTTGCCAGACAGAAATCTATTTGTAGGCATTTTCCTATATTTTATCAGAATAGTCAATACACAGATGAATTTCAAAAAAGGAGAGGTTCTATAAAGAAATGATATAAAATATAAGTGCAAACTATACAAGCCAGCATATGAATCTAGAGGAACAGACAGCAAGATCTGCCAAGCTGTTCAAAAGAATAAAAACCATAAAAGTGGCTCAGTTAAACTGCAAAGAATACTAAGTACTTGTGAAGGATATCACAACCAAGCATTACAACATCAATTCCAGCCTTCAAAAAAATGAAAGAGAATTTCTAATGAACAATGTCACTTTTATAGCAGGTTGGGGTTTTATTACTGCTATATTTTATTGTACTAGTTAAAACCATGAATTTTTTAAAAGATAAAGGAAAAAGGTGCAAAATTCAGGTTACAAACAAATTCCTATGAGAATGAGTATATTTCCAATGGACGGTTAAATGTGTGAAAATCTCTCTAGAATAATGGCCGAATCTGTTGCTATATTCAAAGAGAAGGTCAAACTATACTATCAAAAGGCGTATGAAAAGAATTTAGTAGGCTGAGTGATAACACACAGAGCAACTGTCCTTAAGAGAATGGTTTTCATGTCGTGTATCCTGCGGCAAAACAAGCAAACAAAAAAATCTAGCATTCAACAATAATTAAAAGTCAGCTGAAATGACATGCCTCAGGAATGAGTTGAAGAACAAGTGAAATAAGAGGGCATATTTATACAGCGAACTGGATATAGTGGAAGGGGTTTAAAGGTAACATGTTTCAAATCAGTACAAACCCACTGTCTCCTTGATATAGCAATGGTGTTAATCATTTCGGGGTTCAGGGGGCCTGGAGGAGGGTGTTGTGCTTGTGGTTTTTGTTCTCTTCCATTTGAGGCTTCTTTGGGTCTGGCTCTTTTGTGATCACAAGAAAGAAATGCATTTTAGAGTTACCGTTTAAGGCTACACAGAGAAACTTCAGCTAAGTAATGAAGATAGATGATTTTTATTCTTTACTGTGAACAGTTAATTATTTTTCAGTAACAGTCTAGATGCCAGAATCCTCCAACAAATCCTATGTTGACTTGTGAGATAACTACTCAAAGAAGTTCTATAGATTATTGTTCTGTATTACAACTTAAAACAAACCCTGGACAAAAACAATAAATACAACATGCGGTTAGTAGAACTGGAATGATACTGTTTACAGGAAGAAAACCCAACAAACTAACCAAAACAAAAGAAAAAGAACAAAACCAGAAGAAAAACATCTACAAAACTCACATACTTATTTTATAATGTGAAACTTTCATAACATTTGGCCAACCATTGATATATTAAGGTTTTCTGTGGTTCTCCCTACTACAGCACTAAATCCTCTCATAGAAACAAGGATGAAGGAAAACATCAGGACAGAAAATGAGATTTGCAAAGATCCATGAAGTATTTAGGTAGGCAGAGTTCCCTTTGGCCTCTGAAAAACTCCCTAATTGACTTATCTAAATCATAAAAAATAATCTGCTTCAGTCATAAAGGAAAGTCAAGACTTTTGAACTCTATTTTCATGCCTCATATAATTGCCTAGCAAAGTAGAAAAAAAAATGCAACTACAACTCAAAATACAATAGTACATGTTGCCACTGCTGAGTATATGTTGCCATATGGGAACAGTTACAGCTCTTCATCCCCACTTCTCCTGCAAAACCAGGAAAATGTTGTTGAGTCTGTCACATTCTGGTTTACAATCAAGCTCTGAGTTAGCTCACACCATTAAAGAGTTGTTATGAATTTGGTGTTACTGTTTTATTACTGTAAGCATAGATGTCATTTTTAAGCAATACAGTATTACTGTATAAAAGGAATGACTTTGAGTGCCTTCTTGTTGCATAATCTTTAGAATTTCAACAAGAGCCTCCAAAAAAAAATGTGGAGAATCGAAAAGCAATTTAATGATAAAGGCACGTGCCAGAATACAATTCAGATAAACCATTCTAAGTATACAACTACTTTCTGCAGAAACATTTTTGTAGGAAACTCCTTCCTTTAGTACTTATCTGTGGCACTGCTGGAAAAGCCTGTGACACTTACCTTACTCACAAGTCCATCCAAAGTCCATTGAAGTCACTGTGGCTCCTGAAATACTAGTAAGAGAAAAACAGGGGGGAATAACAGATCTACACCTTAGCAAAAAAAAAAAAAAAAAGAGAATAAATAACAAATATGAGAGAAAAATTAAGTATTTCATTAGTCTTCACAGGAAAGATTGTGACTAGATGCTTAATTTTTATAGCAGCCACAGCAGGATTAGAGTATTTATTACAGATATTAGGTGAATTAGAAATTTAAATAAGAATGGCATAATGAAATTCTCGATACAGATTATGTAAAGAACTATCCAAAGCGTTATCTTTGAACTCTGAGTATTATGAATTCACATATAATATAGGTCCGTAAAATGACAGTAGCTAAAGAAGGGCAAGAATCCATCCTTTAAGACAAGGAGGTGAAGGAGAGCAAACTACAGAACAGTCAGCCCAACTTCAATTCTCACAAGTATAATAAAGCAAATGTTGGGCCTCAATATACTTATAAATTGTTTCTTTATACTGCAGTAAAAACCAACTTGTCATGAACAAGCTGTGTCAAACCAGTCTCATTTCTTTCCTCTGTACAATAGCCACCTAGTAGTTAAGGTGTGCAAAGTACATATTGTCAGAAAGGCTTTTGATGGAGTCTGATATAAAAATCATCACATGCAAACTACAGAAATGTGATGAAAGTACTGTATAGTGCAAGTGCTCATCTGACTCACTTTGAGACGACATCTGTGAACCATGTTCAGACTCAATGGGTATTTCAAGCAAGGTCTCATAGGAATTTGTTCTGGCCTTAACTGTATTCAATATTTTGTTAACAACGAGGATGTTGAATAATAAGCATACTTCTAAAGAACATCAGGATATCACAGAGGGAGAAGCAGTTATCAGAGGATAAAGAATACTATACTGAGACCAGTTTGTCCACCCTATTTTTGAGTTAAGGTGGAGCCAAATTAAAGTGTGTGCTGGGAGTGAAAAGGCAAGTTTCCTAAATCACTACTTATGAACAAATGTTAATAAAACTGAATTTGATTCTTCAGGAAAGAGAGGATGTCCAGGACCAGCCCATCTGGCGCTTAGGCAGCAATTATTCTTATGAACAGGCACTTTCTCCAATTACATCCCCCAGGAGTATAATGCAGAATTTATTTTCCTCCTGCTGTGCCACCCAAGGACATAGTGAACCTGATGCTTCCTCAAGATCTCACAGTTAGAAAAAGGGGGTTCCAAATTGATTTCCAAGACTGAGCCAATTTACTCTAGTCATATTTGATCCCATCTCTCTCCTGAAGCCCAGCCTAGACCACCCAAGGTCCCTTCCAGACTATATGATCTCTATTGATTGGGTTGTTCTTTTTTTTTCCATTAAATGTAGAAAAAAAAAAAAGACAAAATCAATTAGCAAAATTTTATCAAACTTCTAGAGAGATAGCTATAAGTCTGTCTTCATTTTTTAATGTCTTCTCTGAACTTATTCAGACTATGACACTATTCCAGTTTTTTACTTTAAGAAAGCTTTTCTCCCACACACCATGAATGCCAAGCCCGTCAATCACACTAACAACAACAAAATACATATGGGACAGTTTAAGGAGGAAGAGCAGACATGAGAAACTGCTCCTTTAACTTATTCAGAATCAGCTCCAACATGCGTGCCTGGTAGAAGAAAAATGAATATATGGTAAGTCATTCTTTTTGTATAAAATTGGCAAAAAAAAATCAGTTACAATGGCTCATATTTTATATAGAGCAATACTTCACTAAGCTATTTTGTTCAAGTATATTTTCTTGAGAGCAGTATTCCAGTGCTATATCCAGTGAAATAAGTTGCACGCAGTTGCTACAGGTTTTTGCAAAGCAGAACTTTGAAAGTTTTGAAATAATGTAACAAATTTAGTGCTATGTTCATGAAAATATATAGTTGTATTTAATAAGAAATGTCAGTGGTATGATCTAGAAATCAGTTTTATATTTTTTATTAATGATTTCTATGAAATTGCAAATTGAGAAATTATTTTATGAAACTCCAAGGATCTGTAGCCTGTAAAAACATTCCTCTTTGTGGGCTTGAGCATTCCAGGCATAGGAAAAATATTCATTCAAATATATACTGTAACAATGTGTTAACCCTGCTTTTTGTACAAGTTATATATGAGAATTACTTTCTGGTTAGAGGTCAAATTATGTAGTGTATAAAACGTGCATGTTAACTAAGATTCCTCTGAAATTTGGTCATTCTCCAGTAATAGATGTCATTTTTGCTAAGGGGTCCAGAGAAATGAAATATCTTATTATACAGAATCAGATTTCCACCTTTTTTGAGGAATGAAATTGTAAACAGTACGGATGAAAAGTGTTAATGTCTCCAGTTAGATACAAATTTAAAATAACGGATTACCTTCTGCACATGTACCCAAACAAATTTTTAAGTCTGCCAGTGTCCATGTCAGATTAAGGGGCTCCAGGGAATATTCAGTAGCAAGTGAGTATGACCTGCCTAAGGCTAGTGCTGGTTCTCATTCAAGTCTCTACGATCTACTTGAAAGTCATTTGTAGGCACCTGGACATTTGGAAACAAAGAGTGTCTGTGGCCTGTCTTTATCTGTTGGATGCCAGAAGCCTTAATATTCTGCTCAAAGACCCCACCACCACAGCCCACATAGCCAACATGGTCAAATGCACATATTTACTTGAATTGCCATGGAAGGTGATATACTGCGTTTTAAGTATAAGGGTACTAGACAGAACTGGTAACCAAATCTGGGATCCTCCTAGCCAACAATTCTTGAAATAATCCCCTTGAGGGTAGTGGACACCAAGTGGAAGTGCATCATAATATTCTTCATTTTTGTTTCACACACAACAAGAAAGAAAAAAAAACTAAAGCATTGATCAAGCCAAGATCAATATCAGCATCAAGAGACTAACTGCAGGATCCCAGATGAGTCTTCTCATGTTCCCACTTTTTCATTTTTTTGTTGTCATCATTTTCAATCTGACTAAAACACAAACGGCAAAATATTTCTTGCAAGCTACAGTCCCTGTGGTTCAACCACCTCTGGTACAGCCCCTTTGGGGACACAAAACTGGACATGACCTTTCCAAACAGATCTCCTTCTCACTCAGTGGAGAGAGGTGAACTGCACAAACATTAGCCTCTTGAGAGTACTCTCTCGAGAACTGAGAATACATTTAAGCCAATGTTAACACAGGAAACAATAGGAGAATTAGCCAAAAGTTAGTCCTGAGGGGAAGAAATCAGAGAGAAGCCTGGTGGGAGAAGGAGGCCTGGGCACAGCAAGGTGGGTGCGCTGGCAGGGCAGAGCTTCAGCTCACACTGCAGGCGGTGTAGGAACATAACAGGGGAGGGCAGCAGGCAGCAAGGTGCAGCTCCCTGAATGCCAGTATTTCTGAAAATGCTAGTGACCTAACGGGCAATTGTGGGAAGATGAGCAGGTACTACTGGCAGTGTGCACTGAATTGTGAAACCTTTATAGCATTATTTTTAATCTGCCTTTGAAATGTTCTGAACTAGAACAGCTTACGCCTACTCAGTTACCAAACTGGGCCTGTACTGCTGAAATAACAGCATTGCTGTGCTTCACTTTATTCATGTTTCACAACTGATGCCATCTGTTATTTTGTTGTTTCCACTAAGCAACCATTAACCTGGAACTCACTGTCTCCATTTAAGGCTCAGGGCAATCCCTCATGGAGCAGAATTTGTTTCACCCCTCTTCCCCCCCCAACCTCTTCCCTCCCAGGGGAGGAAGGAAAGCCTCACACAAAGCTGGAAATCAAGATTACAACTTTTAACGGGGAACAACAAAAGGGATATTAAAGGAAGGGGAATATACAAAGGTATCAAGGGAAGATATATATACAACACCGATCCTCAGATGTTGCTGGATTCCTCCCGAGCCACGTGGAGCTGTAGCCAGCCACACAGAGGTGCAGTCCCAGCAGCAATCCCAGTGAGGAAGGGGCGAGCAGAACTTCCTGTGTCCTTTTATAGAGTGTGGCAGGAAGGGGAGTGGAATAGCTGCACTACCTGTCCCTCCCCCTCCTCAAACCTTAAACCACAACACTCACACATCTCCCACCAGCTGCTTCCCACCTCCACAATATGTGAAGAGCCTGCTACTGACACAATCACTCCTGCACTTAAATTAGGCAAGCAAAATTACTTAAGGAATACATGCACCTCTCCCTTCTGGTCCTGCACATTGTAGAAAACACTATGGCTCCTTCCTGTCATCCAGGGAGACGTTGCCCCCTCTTGGAGCAACTCACAGCCAACACTATGAAACAATATGAAATTCAATATAATTTTTCTTCTAGTGTGCCAGCCAGGCACTTGGAGATTATTGTGAGAAGACCAAGTCTAAGGTGCAAGGGCTTCTAGGTCAAATCTGCATTTCTGAAATTCCAGGAGTTGAGTTTTGCCAGATTCAATGTTCTGCAAAGTCACAAGATAGCAAAGAGTTAAGTGTATTCACTGGCAACAGACTGAGCTGTCAGTCACTCTAACAGCAAAAACACACAGAGGAAGACTTGGAGAAGGATAGCAGATGAGACATTTCAACTTCACTGAAATCCATTTTAATCTTTGAACATGTGCCTCAAGTCCATTTTGCACTGGGAAATAAAACAGGAAGAGTAATTGGAAAGCAGAATATAACATTCCTTGGTCTCTGGCCTTTTATGGAAGCTTTCATATTTGTCCTGTTGTGGTGACTCAGAACTGCTGAGCAAAATAATCTGAGTTTGTTTCAGCAGCTGCAGCTGCATCTGTGCAATTTTATTGCCATTCTGTGAAGCGATGGCTCTCAAACATTTCCCCCTTGCTCCATTTTAAAATATGCACCCTGCCCCCTTCTCCAGTTTAAGAACTGCATATGCCATTCCTCTCAAACTGGAAGTGTATTCTGTATTAAAGGTGAAGAGGCAGAGAAGGGCTGTGAGTGAGGCAGGGATGCAGGTCAAAGGAAATGGTGGAACAGAGACAAGAGTGGGAAGGGGCAGACCTTCCCTGAGCATCCTTGGCTCTGCTCCCTCTCGACTCCATCTGAGCCCCAGCCTCCACTAAAAACATCTGCCTTCCTGCTCCTGCAGCCTAGGAGCAATTCCTGGTTGTGCCTGTCCAGTCCATTGCACATCTCACTCAAAGGATAATGGTCACAGATCCAAATTGGAAATCATTGGTGTAACATGTAATATATATGCATGCAACATGTGCAGAAACCACACCAAGACCAGTAAGGTCCCAAGTTCAAAATGGCTGGAGACTGAGAGAATACTGTGAAAGTCTTACATACTTGCCCTGTTTCTATACAGTTTCTGTACAGCATCTCACAGCTGATCACAGTTGGAAAGATGCAGGGCTGGAAGAACTTATGGTCTGACTCAGCACAACCATTTTATATCATGCCTACCTTTTGAAAAGATGATGTAGCACTGGAATGAATTTATCAACAATTTGTTCTTTAGCAGTAATAACAACAGGATGGAAAAAAAAAAAACAAACTAAGAAAAAACAAAAAAAACCCTCTAAAACTTTAGATCATACATCACCTTAGAGTAAAGGAGTTCTTTAAGTCCAAAAATATAATGCCCAGACTTGACAGAAAAAATGAGATATGATGTGACAATGTGGAAATAAAAGTTCTGCAAATGAGCTCTTTTTTTTCTGCCTAAATACCACAGCACAGTATGTCAAAACCCACAAGCAAGTCAAATGCAATCTGAAGGCAGGTCCAAGCAGCTGGATCAAGGAGTTCAAGGTAGGTAAGAGACAGCTTTTACTAATTGGTTTTGTAATAGATATGAAAAATAGTTTCCATATTTAAACCTCTAAGATGCTGATGACTCAAATATTTTATACACTGATTTTCAGCAGGATTTGTTTAACTGATTTCAGTAATGACAGATATAATAACTTGCAGTTTCCTTATACTGGAAGCAGTCACTCAAAAGAATATTGGTACTTCCTAAATCACCCTTTAAAGGCGTTCACTTTAAGTGAGCAAACAGGAAAAAAGTTGCAAAAAGGACTTCCTCCTAGGCTTTTTACAGCAGCTCAGTAAAAACCAGTGAAGCAACAGTTCAGTGTTGCTCATATAGATCAAGTCTTTCTCACTGGATAGCAACATGGCCACAAAACTACCATCTCAAGAGGAATTTGAGAAGTGGACAGCTTTTCAAGTTGCAGATCTCCTAAGACAGGTACTGAATGTATATGCAACACTTCACACAGTCCAGTCTACATTCAGCTAGCAGAAACTCTTACTGGATTTATCTTGGAAAAACAGACATCTTGTCCTAAATCTAGCACAGCTGGCACAGTAGAAGCTGCTAGCTAAGATCTCCTGCATGGCAAATAGTATAAAAATGTTTGCTCGCAGGGATACTTCTTATAATACAAAAAGTATTTCCTGCCCCAATTTATTTCCTGCTGGGAAGAAATAACCATTTAACTGAAAGCGGGTCTAGATTTTATATTTGAATATTGCTTTAAAATTTACAGCTTTTCAATAAGAATCCACTGTTCATCTTTTCTTCTCAATGCCTATATACACACATCAGTTGCTAGATGTTGTTGAGTTTAAGGTACTTGAGCTTTTTTTTTCTTTTAATCATTCTTTTGTCTGCTTGTACCTTTCCCAGTTCTATGTCCTTTCTAGTATATGTAAAAATAACCTGCATTGCACAAAATATTCTAAGCTTGTCTTCAGTCATCTTTTCACTACTTGAATAATCTCCTCCAAGATCTATAAAATATATCCTCCATGATGTACATGTTGTTTTATAACAGATTTTTGCTTGTAACATACTGAATACTATGACCTAAGTTTTAGACTTCTACCTGTCTAATCGTACCTACGCAATACAGTCCATTCATTGCATTTTGATATATAGTCTCATTCTACATTCCTTTGGGTTTTTTCTAATGCAAGTTTCTCTATATAATTTTATATGTAAGATTTTTCTGTCTTGTGTTCATCCTACTTCTAACTGCAGAAGCACTAATCTTCTCCTGTATCTGCTTCACACCAATAGCGAGAATTTATTGCTATTAAGGTTTCTCATCTTTTTCAATTGAAGGAACATACAGTCTTTTTCAAGTAAAATAATGTAGTGTTATAAGTAGGCCAAAGTTTAAAATTTTCATTTTGCATTATTATTTTTCCATTTTGCCTTGTGCATAAATACATACACTCATTCACGTACAATTTAAAAAAACAACCAGCAACAAAAACCAACCAAACAAAAAAACACAAAACACACCAAAAACCAAAACCCAACCCGCAATCAGCTTTACAATACTGATAAATTACAGGTGGACCATTGTCTCCACGTTGAGAAAGCTCTTCAATGGAATTAGTTCATACCATAATGATAATGTATCAGCTAAACTGTGAACATTACTGTGGAAAGCTACTTAGAGAATTAATTAGCTTAAAGGTAATCAGACCAATTAATGGAAGATATAATGACTTTAAAGTACTCTGCAATTCTACAGCAGAATACAAGACAGAAAATTAATAATTGTTCAACAACTCAGAGGCTTGCAGGAAAATTTCAGCAGCCACACTGGCTTTGTACTTAAGAGAAAGCCTTCCAACTTTATAAAAAGCTGTTAGTGCCTATGCTTGCACTCACATCACTGATTAAAGCAGCTATGTGATCTAATTACTACAGTATAGTCAACATTAAGTGCTTGGCCATTCAGCGTATCAAAGACTAGCACTGGGGAGGAGCAGCCATTTGCCTACAGCCACCACGTACAGGGCTGTTCAGCTCCCACTACCAGCACTCGAGAGCCTGAGCACCAGATACTACCATCCTTTCTACAGTCAGCCAACATGCCAGGGGCTGTGCTTTCCCCCTTCCCCCTCCCTGCAAGACTGGGCATAAATGTGCATGATCCCTAAAATAATGTTATTAAGGTTGCAGAAACAAGCACTCAAAATATTTCAGAAATTGGATTACCTCTATAACCTGAATTTGCCCCCTTTCCCTTTTACATACATATCGTGATAGTCTGTAATTGCTTCTTCATGTGCTACCTTTTCCATTCACAAAAACCTGCCTCTCTTGATGCAGAGAAACCACTACATTTCTGCACCACTAAGCCATTACAGAAATTGTAAGGTGCGCAAGGCGAAGTTTAGCTGAAAAAGAGAGAATGAATTCTTGGTAATGTTGATTTAATTCTGCCATGAAATATCAGATTCTGTCACTGCCCCAGCTCAGTGTTTTTACCTGAAGCCACACAAGTCACCCAGAAAAAACATGACATTTCCTGAGTGCTTGACTTTTAGCTTCTTTTAACCCATTTCTAATATTGACTTCCTCTTATCCCATAGCAATTAAAGTACCACATTGTGTTTCTGTTGGGCTCCTTGTTCCATTTATGTTACATATGCTGCTTCATAATTTCATCTTGTCTACTCCATTCATGATTTTGTTGTCCCTTATCCTCTGTAATCTTACCTCTTTCTTAGGAAGAAAGAGATAAGAGATATTGTGCTGTATCTCTTATGTGAAAGTCACTACCTATTTTTAAGCATTACTGTTATTCTGTCCAATATACTTATTCTAATTATCCATGTCAAATAACATAAAGATTTCCACAACCCCATGTATTTGAGTATAGAAATATTAATTACTTTGTTTACAAATGTCAAGTTTCATACTATCATAATAATTCTAATTTTTCTTGCCTCAGTTTGGAATGCCTGAATCTGCTGTGGTTGTAGAAAAACTGGGCATGAATGGATTTCATTTCTTGGTAAGCAAATTTTTCATAAGAGCTATATCATTCAAGCATTTTTCAGCATAAGGCTTGTGTTCCTTACAGTTCCAGGAAATAATCTGACATTGTCCTTCTTCATACACACTTCATCAATTGCTCTGATTTCCCATTTTGGTGGGCTGATTTGCATCTCTAACTCGAGGAATCCCACTGTTCAACAGAAATCCCAGCCAGCCCTTCTGCTCCCCTAGAGAAAGTGCAGATTTGTAGAATCAGCCATTAGCACACAACCGTGGCAGGGAAAGGTCTCATGAAATATGACTTGGAGGAGTTAGGGATTTTTTTGAGAAAATATATCTTTTAAAGACAGTATTTAGGTAAAAGCTTTTTCATAACACTTGCATGATTAAGAACATATAGTAGTACAGAATTCTACATGAATTTTACAGTAAAAGTTTACAGATACCAGGAACAAATATCTGAAATAAACTCTGATAACTTCCTTTGTTGATCTCTGGAGAATTTTTTGTATTAGAGTGTGGTTAATTGATTGCAACTAATTAGAAGAGAGGAATAGAATAAATCCTTGAACCAGGGCAATTCACTACCACTAATCCCATTTGTGTAGCTATTGAAGTAAAAGACCTTTAAGGTCTATTTTAAAGGTTAAATAATTGTTACAATATATTTATGCACTGTGGAGAAGTTACGTTTGCTTGGCACTTCAGTGCCCAACAAAACTGTTTCCTGGATCCATGAGTAATTATATCTGCTATTGATGTTAACAAGGGCTTCAGTCCTGCAGTGATTCATTAGACCACAGCTACCCAGGTGCATGCAGGTTCACTTTGTTTAAAACTGCATGACCCCAGAGTATAATTGAGTTTTACTAGCAATTCATGCTAGCATAGCAGGGCTAACAAAGCTGGCAAATACAGACTGACTTCTGTCCCATTCATTATAAATTGAATCACTAAAGGTCCTGTAATGTCTGTTGCTGGATGAGAGGGAGTAAAGCTAAAGCTAAAGGTGAATGTGTTGGTTTCTTGTGCCCGCTTCAGGTAAAGCTGTACAGCTGCAGGGGAAAATTATGTGAGAAATATTTTCAGATATTAGAGGTAACCTCATCAAAACACAAGTGAAAAAAGCAAGAGGAACAATGGATGATCTTTGGTGATGGTCTGTGACATAAAAGCAGTATGATTGAATATGAAAGCATTTGCTAGTATGTATTCTCTTTAACACATCTTTAAAGATTATTTCACACTACAGAAAACATGGCAGTATATGTATGATACAACGAGCAACATCCATTTTTTATGATATTGTAGACAAAATGAGACAGGTCTCTCACACAGTACTAACGTTCCTGGAGCTTTCATGTGTTCTTTAATTAGAATTCAGTAGCATTGTCAACATGATAAATCTGTAATAAGGTATGCTTGAAACAGAATTAGTTATGACAATACTAAAAAAATGATGATACAAGAACCTATATTTTGCTATTATTAATAGCAATATTTGAGTAACTACAAGATGCTGTTTTCCTGTGTACAAGCTCATACGTATATTAACTTGTAAGTCATTAGATCAACCAAGATCCTAGCCCAGTATACAAGAAATCTATACTATTCCAGGCATGAAAAGTTCCTTCTCTGTTATAAGGTGTCTGATTTAGAAAGCATACCCTTAGTAGAGCCACCTTAACAATGTATGACGGAGTAAATGGATGGCTAAGGTACACACTTCCACCCAGAAAATCTGAATTTCTGTCTACACTACTTAAAGAATGACTACCTAACTGGATCTACTGGTTTGCGTAGAGGTGTCTGGATATTCAAAATTGAAAAATGCCAATTCTCTTGTTGTGTTTTGTTACTACCTTTGGCAAGAACATTAGGTTTTGCAAGAATCTTAGGGTTTGCACCTCAGTTTATCATTTAGTTATAAGGGGCATATGATTTACTTCACTACACTCTGCAAAGCCTTAACATAAGTTTAATATCACCTTTGGACATTGAGCTCAAAGTCACCAGAGAAAAGCTGGCCATCTATCAGTGGAGAGTAGTGAACGAAAATACTTGAGCAAGCTTGATGCTATCTACTAAATAGGAATGGCAGATTTACCCTGACATACTAATAGTTTTTCAAAAGCAAATAGAGGTTTGTGTGCATAGAGACACTAAGCATATGTGTAGATATCAAGATATATGTGCAGCATTTTATGTGTCTACCCACTGTTAGATAGATATTTAGCTACAGATCCGTTTTTTCCATGAGACATGTTAGGTATTATTGGGAAGAAAATTCCTCCTACTCCAGTAAATAAAGAAGAAAGCAAGCCTCAGTGGTATCTTTCATGTGAATGTAGTGAACTTTTCCCAACCACACAGAAAGGCACAATTTTCTGTTTTACCTTTGCACAATCTGAAAAACTGCCTTCCACCCATGGCTCTTGCTGCAGAAAGCACGTAAGAGTGTCTGTGAGGACAGCCTCGGTGGAGCCAACTTGGTGCCTATTAACAGCCCTTCACAATTCTCAGACAAGCCCTTCTCACTATAAAACTCTATTCTGCCCCAAACCTCTACCACAACACTAACACTTTAAGCATATGCAGCACAGCCTTTTTGTATTAGTGATATAAATTCAGAGATGCAGTGCCCCTCTGGGGCAGGCAGCATGCTGGCCCACTGGTGGGCCTCGCTGGCAGGTACATCTCCTGCAAAGCAACGCATGAAGCCAGGGTACTGCATGTTTATCACAGAATATAACCACAAACACACTAGCTGTGCCTCTGGCCACTTGGGAGGAATATGTGAATGTTGCCAGAGTATGTAGTGATGCAACAAGGATGGCTGAGGCCTTCTTGGGATTAAATCTGGCAAATGATGTAAAAGACAGCAAGAAGGGTGTCTTCAAGTACATCAGTAGAAAATGGAAGACTATGGAAAATGTGGATCTGCTGCTGAATGAGTTGGGTGCCCTAGTGACAGAAGATACAGAGAAGTCTGAGTTACTGAATGCCTTCTTTGCCTTCTTTACTGCCAAGACCAGCTCTCAGGAATCCCAGTCCTTGGAGGTAATAGAGAAAGTCTGGAGGAAGAAAGACTCTCTCTTGGTAGAGGAGGATTGGGTTAGAGATCAGTTAGGCAAGCTGGACACCCACAAATCCCTGGGCCACAATGGGATGTACCCACAAGTGACAAGGGAGCTGACTGATGTTATTGCTAAGCCACTCTCCACCATTTTTGAAAGGTCATGGAGAACAGGAAAGCTGCATGAGGACTGGAGGAAAGCCAATGTCACTCCAGTCTTCAAAAAGGGCAAGAAGGAGGACCCAGGAAGTTACAGGCCAGTCAGCCTCACCTCCATCCCTGGAAAGATGATGGAACAGCTCATTCTAGNTGGTGATGGTCTGTGACATAAAAGCAGTATGATTGAATATGAAAGCATTTGCTAGTATGTATTCTCTTTAACACATCTTTAAAGATTATTTCACACTACAGAAAACATGGCAGTATATGTATGATACAACGAGCAACATCCATTTTTTATGATATTGTAGACAAAATGAGACAGGTCTCTCACACAGTACTAACGTTCCTGGAGCTTTCATGTGTTCTTTAATTAGAATTCAGTAGCATTGTCAACATGATAAATCTGTAATAAGGTATGCTTGAAACAGAATTAGTTATGACAATACTAAAAAAATGATGATACAAGAACCTATATTTTGCTATTATTAATAGCAATATTTGAGTAACTACAAGATGCTGTTTTCCTGTGTACAAGCTCATACGTATATTAACTTGTAAGTCATTAGATCAACCAAGATCCTAGCCCAGTATACAAGAAATCTATACTATTCCAGGCATGAAAAGTTCCTTCTCTGTTATAAGGTGTCTGATTTAGAAAGCATACCCTTAGTAGAGCCACCTTAACAATGTATGACGGAGTAAATGGATGGCTAAGGTACACACTTCCACCCAGAAAATCTGAATTTCTGTCTACACTACTTAAAGAATGACTACCTAACTGGATCTACTGGTTTGCGTAGAGGTGTCTGGATATTCAAAATTGAAAAATGCCAATTCTCTTGTTGTGTTTTGTTACTACCTTTGGCAAGAACATTAGGTTTTGCAAGAATCTTAGGGTTTGCACCTCAGTTTATCATTTAGTTATAAGGGGCATATGATTTACTTCACTACACTCTGCAAAGCCTTAACATAAGTTTAATATCACCTTTGGACATTGAGCTCAAAGTCACCAGAGAAAAGCTGGCCATCTATCAGTGGAGAGTAGTGAACGAAAATACTTGAGCAAGCTTGATGCTATCTACTAAATAGGAATGGCAGATTTACCCTGACATACTAATAGTTTTTCAAAAGCAAATAGAGGTTTGTGTGCATAGAGACACTAAGCATATGTGTAGATATCAAGATATATGTGCAGCATTTTATGTGTCTACCCACTGTTAGATAGATATTTAGCTACAGATCCGTTTTTTCCATGAGACATGTTAGGTATTATTGGGAAGAAAATTCCTCCTACTCCAGTAAATAAAGAAGAAAGCAAGCCTCAGTGGTATCTTTCATGTGAATGTAGTGAACTTTTCCCAACCACACAGAAAGGCACAATTTTCTGTTTTACCTTTGCACAATCTGAAAAACTGCCTTCCACCCATGGCTCTTGCTGCAGAAAGCACGTAAGAGTGTCTGTGAGGACAGCCTCGGTGGAGCCAACTTGGTGCCTATTAACAGCCCTTCACAATTCTCAGACAAGCCCTTCTCACTATAAAACTCTATTCTGCCCCAAACCTCTACCACAACACTAACACTTTAAGCATATGCAGCACAGCCTTTTTGTATTAGTGATATAAATTCAGAGATGCAGTGCCCCTCTGGGGCAGGCAGCATGCTGGCCCACTGGTGGGCCTCGCTGGCAGGTACATCTCCTGCAAAGCAACGCATGAAGCCAGGGTACTGCATGTTTATCACAGAATATAACCACAAACACACTAGCTGTGCCTCTGGCCACTTGGGAGGAATATGTGAATGTTGCCAGAGTATGTAGTGATGCAACAAGGATGGCTGAGGCCTTCTTGGGATTAAATCTGGCAAATGATGTAAAAGACAGCAAGAAGGGTGTCTTCAAGTACATCAGTAGAAAATGGAAGACTATGGAAAATGTGGATCTGCTGCTGAATGAGTTGGGTGCCCTAGTGACAGAAGATACAGAGAAGTCTGAGTTACTGAATGCCTTCTTTGCCTTCTTTACTGCCAAGACCAGCTCTCAGGAATCCCAGTCCTTGGAGGTAATAGAGAAAGTCTGGAGGAAGAAAGACTCTCTCTTGGTAGAGGAGGATTGGGTTAGAGATCAGTTAGGCAAGCTGGACACCCACAAATCCCTGGGCCACAATGGGATGTACCCACAAGTGACAAGGGAGCTGACTGATGTTATTGCTAAGCCACTCTCCACCATTTTTGAAAGGTCATGGAGAACAGGAAAGCTGCATGAGGACTGGAGGAAAGCCAATGTCACTCCAGTCTTCAAAAAGGGCAAGAAGGAGGACCCAGGAAGTTACAGGCCAGTCAGCCTCACCTCCATCCCTGGAAAGATGATGGAACAGCTCATTCTAGGAGTCATCTCAAAGCATGTGGATGAAAAGAAGGTAATCAGAAGTAGTCAACATGGATTCACCAAAGGGAAATCATATCTGACTAATCTAATAGGCTTCTACAAGGGCATGACTGGATGAATAGATGAAGAGTGGGCAGTGGATGTTGTCTACCTTGACTTCAGCAAGGCTTTCAACACCATCTCCCACAGCACGCTCCTAGGCAAGCTTAGGAAGTGTGGGTTAGATGAATGGACAGTTGAGTGGATTGAAAACCGGCTGAAAGATAGAGCTCAGAGGTTTGTGATCAGTGACATAGAGTCTAGTTGGAGGCCTGTAGCTAGCAGAGTTCCCCAGGGGTCAGTACTGGGTCCAGTGCTGTTCAATATATCCATTAGTGACCTGGATGAAGGGATGAAGTGTATCCTCAGCAAGTTTGCTGATGATACAAAACTGGGAGGAGTGGCTGACACACCAGAAGGCCGTGCTGCCATCCAGCATGTTCTGTGCAGGCTGGAGATTTGGGCAGAGAACTTAAAAAGTTCAACAAGTACAATTGTAGGATCCTGCACCAGGGGTAGAATAACCCCATGCACCGGTACACAGCTCCACAGAGAAGGACTTGGGAGTCCTGGTGGACAAGAAGTTAACCATGAGCCAGCAGTGTGCTCTTGTGGTCAAGAAGG
>VYZX01012647.1:0-29343 GCA_013401335.1 Brachypteracias leptosomus
TCAATGTGCATAAATACCTGTTGGGGGTAGCCAGACCCTTCTCTGTAGTACCTACTGACAGGACAAGAGAAAATGGGCACAAATTAAAACCCAGAAAATCCCACCTGAACACAAGAAAGCACTTTTTTTGTTTACTGTGAGGATAGTCAAGCACTCTTAACAGGTTGCCCAGAGAGATTATTATGGAGCCTCTGTCAGTGGAGATGCCACTGAGGTTGGGAAAACCTGACTGGACACAGTGCTGGGCACCCTGCTGTTGTTTACCCTGCTTGATCAGGAAGGGTTACAGACTAGAAGATCTTAAGGGATTGTTTCCAACCTCAGGAATTCTATTATTCTGTGACCTTTATGTAATGATCAATCATTTTACTTATCGTTGCACTCTTTCCAGGCTATGCCAAATCACAGTAGTAGTTTTCTATTGTGATTGTTTCCTCAATGATTTTTAATGAGAAGTAAAAAAAAAGAATAGAGGAAGCAACAGCACTTGAGTAAGTCCTAAAAAACCAGTGAACACAGGCAGGCTGACCTTCTGCTTGGAAGTTCATCAGAATTTCCAGACCTTGTATTGACATCTGCCAGTAATTTAATACATAGACAAGTTGCAGCTAAAAATTTTCAGACCAGACAGCCATATAATGAGAACAGTGTATTGTAACATGTACCCTTCGTAGATCCCATCCCCTTTAGCTGCACCAGCAGAGTCAGAGATGTGAATAGCAACTGGGGCAGCAGAAACCAGCTGTTGAACTCTGGCGCAGGACAGAGACTGATGAATGAGGTGTGATATCGTAGTTTTCACACACTGGTCAGTTGAGGATGAAGAAAACTAAATCTGCAATATAGATCTATAGCTCATATAGGTCATTGGAAAACTGAATCATGAAAACATATTTTCTTGTTATCCTAATGAGAAGGAGAATGCAGAAAGTGTAACTAAAAGTAAATATGCTGACCTGCCTTTCTCCGGAAAAGACTAACAGGCTTTGTAAGGTAGGAATACATTATTCAGAAAAGAGCATTATGTGTGATTCCATCAGAGCTTTTTTAAGAAAGCATTTTGATAGATGTCTATGCTTGAATTCAATTACAATGCACCTAACTGCACAGGCAGAAGGGAAGAAGTCAACCAAATGTTCCTCTAGGTATGTGCTGTCTGCCAGATGTTGACCTTCCTCTTTTTGGTGTAATTATTCCAGGTATTGGAATGTGCCTCTCTCTCTGAGACTGAAAAAAAGGAAAAATAAACCTAAAGACTGTGTTTGTGCAGCAAAGTGAAGAATGGAAGGTGACACTTTTGTCCAGAGAGGGAAGGAGAGAGCAAGACGGTTCTATACTTTGTTTGGAAGGGCATCTGCAAAAATGAAGACACCTTCTTTCTTCCCAGGATGTTTACAGATTTTAGACAATTGCTTTTATGCAAAATCCAGACAAATTCTGGAAAGTAGATTGACATTCAGTTTTTCTTTCTCACATGATCAGTGTAACACTGAGCCTACAAATTTAATTTTCTATATGTTACTCCTCTGCTCATATTCCCTGTATGTTGATTTCATTTATTGTTCTGTTTAGAATACAAGCCTTTCTGAAGGTAGACTGTCTTCCAGCAGTACATAATTCTGTTAGAATGGACTCATAAGGCTGTGTGAAATGTAGTAAAATATAAAAAATAACTACAACAATGGCCAGCAGAATTACCACTTTATAGACCTGAAAGATGCTAAATACATTGTCCTGAATACAAGAAGTTTCTTTCCACTGCTGCAGATCTTCAGGTCTGCTGCTGCCTAATATTAATTTGAAATTTAAAGACTATTAAAACCAAAAGAAAATATTTATGAATGTTTAACATATAAACACCACATTTTCTTAAGCAGATAACCCAAATGCATCACTTCAAAAAATCAGTCTTCTAAAGTGAAAAAAAAAATTAGAATTCTTTTACAGTGAAAACACAGTAGAGTAGTATGCTGACTATAACTGCCTTCACACTAAAAAACCCCTAATCATTTAAATTCAGTATTGAAAATAATGTTTTATCATCATACACTAACTGGATTTTAATTAAATATTGCTTTAATTACATTATTATGGGAAATATTGAAAAGTAGCTCAACACTTGCCACTGGTTATTTTCTTAATAAAACTGTTGTAGAAAGCTTTAATCTTTTTAAAATGCCACATATTATACACCAAAAAATTCCCATTTAAACCATCCAAATGATATACATGGAATATTTAAACCAAGGAGTTGCCTGGGAGTTTTTAAGTTGGATTCCTATCTTAGCAAATATTTGAGGAAATAAGAATAAAGGTCCTAATTTTTTTAACCAAAGGAATTCTTTGTCTAAGTATACACACACACATATATATGTATATATATGTATACATCGTTTCCACAGACATGACTACTAATGTCATCAGGACAACCCAAAGTGCATCGTGACTTTCTCGCCCATCCAACTCCACTGAAATTAAGAATTTAATCCTATAAAAATCCATTGACTCCACTGGGAATAGGATTTTGCTCTTGCTTACATAAAATACCTAAAGTCATTATGGTTTCTGTATTGGCACTATGTGCATTATTTTTTCATTGATGTTGCTGGGTTTATTCTACAGTCAAGGACATGCATCTTAAAAATCATGAGCATTTTGTGTACTTGTCTAAGACCAAAAATCCTCTCCCATGTTTTCTTGCAGTAAATAGGGCTTTAGTTTATATTTACTTGTAGTGCTACAAAATAGAAGTAGGTTTTCTGACATTTGTGAATGAACTCCAGATTTTATGTAAAGAGTAGTAAAAGAAAAATATTAATGAATATTTAAAATACAAACTCCATGTTTTCTTAACCAGATAATTCAAATGCATCACTTTGAAAAACTACTCTAAAGTGAAAAAAATCTTTTTTACAGAATCTCCTCGAGCTCCTGCTCTGGACAGTAGCAATATTCCACTCACTGAAGTCACTCAGCCTATCCTTATGATTGTAGTAGCTCATGGAAGTGAACAGCACAGAAGCCTTAAACGGATCATCTTATTTATTTTATGAATTAATCAGACATCTTTGTATAGAAACACAGAATCATAAAATCATTATGGCTGGAAAGGACCTCTAGGATCATCAAGTCCAACCTTCATCCCAGTATCTCCCCGACCACTGGACCATAACCTCAAGTGCTTCAACTACTCATTTTTTAAACACCTCCAAGGATGGTGACTTCACCACTTTCCTGAGCAGCCTGTTCCAGTGCCCGACCACTCTCTCAGTAAAGAATTTCTTCCCAAGAAACTCTTAGCACACTCTTCTGCACAGTCTTCTCTTAGACTATCAGTCTTTAATCTTAGACACTCTTGTGATAGAGCCTCATGTGTTCATCTCCAGTTTAGCTTCTGCAAAATCTTTGAGAATCCTTCTCAGCACCCCCTTGGCAGTGGTTTCTCTTCTAGCCTCATGATACTGAGGAAATTGGATTTTGTTTGTCAAAATCATACTGTTTCCACAGTCAGTCACACTTTTAAGTGGGAGATAGAGGGGTGTATTCATACATCCTGTGGAGTATGGTTAATTTTAAAATAAGGGGCACATAGACCATTATAATGATAGCAAATACTAGCAGTACTTGAACAATCCTTTAAATTCCCAGCCAGAGACTCTCATTATAACATCAGAGAGTGCATATTTTGCACTCTTTTATGCTGCCTCCTCAGCAGATACATATTGTCAGTGAAGCTAGTTGGGAATGTTCAGTCAGAAGGATTTTGTGATAGAACACGTCCTTGTAAAATGGATTTTTTTTTTTTTTTTTAAATTTATTTTGTGAACAAAAATTCCATTTTTCCGCTGGGAAAAAACAAACTGACAGGTCTCCAGGCTCCTTACCTGGAGAAAAAAAAACCCTGTTTTTTGTCAGCTCCACTTCCTGTAGGCAGAGAGTAAATTTGACAAGTGTTGGCCAGACAGACTGTCAGAGCTGTGTAGCCGAGCTCTCTGTCTCCTCCAGGTTGGGCCAACTTTCCTCACTGCGCTGGCAAGAGGGGTGAGGACAAAGAAAGCCTGAGTGCTCTGGCTTCAGCTGGCCTCCTGGAAAGCTGCTGTCAGTCCACTATTGTTGCAAGCAGGGAGTCATACTAAGGAGAACCATTCAGGGTAACAGGAGATGAGTTATAATTTTGTTTCAGTTCGGGCAGAAAGGGGTGGTTTAGTTTTGTTTCGTTTCCCTGGAAATGCTTCTTATGTATATTAATTTTCTTTCATTTTTCTTCTTCTTCTTTTTTTTTTTTTTAAATTTTCTTGCTCTTCTTTTTACTTCTCTTTTAATTCAGGGCAAATCCTATTACATTACGTGATATATATATAATTGCTATATATCATATATAATATTAACTATATAATGCACAATGTGTTTCTGTATGTGCCTTTATTTATACATATATATAAAAACTCTGCAATTGTTTGCAAACAAGGTTTTACTGGTTACCTTGTTGTGACCTTGTTGTGTCCTTCATGTTCAGGAGGAGTAAACTGTTCTCTACAAACTTGTTACAAATTGTGGCATAAATGAAATCTAGGAAAATGTACTTTACATTATTAGCAAACAAAGGAAATATTTGTATTTAGGTAGACTAGCACAACTAAAATCTTCAATGCTGAATAAAACAGATTGCAGTTGAAAACACCAGTGGTACACTGAGTCATACACTAATTTGCATAGGTGTAAGTAATCATAGCATTTATCAGCACACAAACCTACATATAGACTAAAAAACTTGCTGCTTTTCCACCTTTACAACAGCTTCTTCAATTCTTTCAGTAAAAGCTGGACAATTTTCCACTTCTATCCTGAGATGATCAATACTCCCTAAGTGAACCACCTTTTGAAGTACTTCAGGACACATTTAGCTCCCTCTTTGATTTTTCCATGTCTCCTTTTAGATATAATGGATTTTACTCTACTGAGGCTTTTCCCCACCTACTCTGTTCATTTTTATTATCTTTTAGCTGACTTTTCAAAAGATAAAAGCAAATTAAAAAGATAAATTTTCTTAGTAAAAAAAAATAAATAAATAATGCAGCTGCATTTTGGGGACCATCAGACACCTTGGAACCCCAGAGAAATCATCATAGATAATGCTTTTGCAACATTTCCTTTTGTGATTGTTCTTGAGGAACACACAAAGTGAGACAAATGAGTAGAGAGGGAACATTGATCCGTGTCATTTTTAAAGCTCAGGACCTCTGTCCTGATTAAAATGTTGTTCCCAGTTGTACAAATCCAAGAAAAAAAACACCCCAAACAAAAACCCACAAATAGGGTGTTATGATTCCAACCAGCAACATCTTCCTTATTTCTCCTTTTCTGTGGTTCTTCTACCCTGTTATTTCTCCATATCCTGCTCTGTGTTAGTCCTGCCTCTCTCTGCCAAGCCTGTAAGCAGCAGTCCCGTACAAACAAGATTTCAATTGTAGCAGATATGAGCTAAGAGGGTTACTGGATATCATGCATAGTATTGGACTGTTGTTTCAAAATTCGGGAGAAGAAAATTACTTTTCTCCTCAAAAATTTCACTTTCCAAACAAGAAACCTGGATAAAGGTGAATGTTTGGATTGCTTTTCAGTGTATGTCTGAATATATTTGTTATTAACAGGAAGAGTCTCAAGACTAAAAGAGAAAATTGTCTTTCCAGACAGCATTAATTTTAATCCACAGTAAATGTAGGGGTCAAAAGGGATACTGAAATTGAAGGTAATTTTCTAAACAATATCCCTGCTCTTCTACCTAATTTGCAATCTGATAATTGTTTGTGTGTGTAAATGAGGCAAACACTTGCACTAGATTAGTGTCAACATTAGGAAGATAAACAGGAGAGAAGGAAGAAAAAGAAACTAGCTCAGACCCAGGCATCCATTTAGCATCCTGATATTTTGTGTGTTGATGGAACTGAAAAAGACAGAAGGGATAGACAGAAAGATCCTGAAAGGACTGTTGAATAACAGTAAAGCTAACCCAGTGCTAACGGGGCTCAAGAAAATGTGAATTCTTGACTCATGAGGAGTAATGTCCAACCCTGGATTTGCAAGGGAAATTCTTCTGGAAGGATTCCAACTTTCAAGTCTGTTGGGACAGTCCTTGAAAATACCATTAGTAGAGGCTGCTGGGACCATACACATGTAGAAAATACACTAGAAGTTCTGATCTTGCCAGATGAGATCACCCTGGTGGTCTAAAGCTGCATCTGACTCACTAAGCAGCATGTTGTGATTTAAAGAAAGCTGCTTGAAGATCTGATCTCAAAACCGAATTGCCTGAATACTAGTGGTTTGTAGACTTATTCTGTATCTCTGTGTGTTTGTGTGCACACCATCCTCCACAAGCTGGTAAAGACTCATCTGCAGCATGGTTTTTATGTAGAATGAGTTATGTAGAATTAGCTGTCGAACACCAGCTTTAGCTGAGATGAGCCCGGTGTCAAACTGAATTTAAGGCTAACATCACAATCTATATACTGCTGATTTAAAGCTAAGGTCCTTCTGTGAACGCCATTCTCTGCAGAGAAGTAATGCATATACTGCAATTGTGTCCGTGCTGTACAAGAGAGTTCACCTGCAGAAAAACAGTAAAGAGAAATAGTTGATATGCTGGAAGCCAGACCAGAGTAGTGGATTCAATTAAAAATGAAGATATCAAATACAGGTGTCTAAAGGAATGTGCACACAGGTAAGCTATGTGTCTAAGTTGCCACATAATCAATAGAGACATAATCAATACAGTCATTGTTTTTTAGGGGGAGATTCCTCTGACAAGCGACTAGGGGTGCAGTTCAGTTTTCTGCACAGTAGAAAAGAATCTAGTCTAGAAAAGGCACAAACACCACTTGAGAAAGATTAGTACATGCAAAACATGCACCCAAGGTTGGTAGACCGAAGACACAGGACCTACATTGGTCCTGTGATCTTAGGAGGGGTGACTTGTGGCCATGAAACCAAACAGACATCAGTTGTGATTAAATACATCTCTTCAAGCATTCAAATAATACACTCTATATCTAGTAAGCTGGATCATCATCCAGTCTCCTCAGACCATATCACAGAATCACAGAATCACAGAATGTCAGGGATTGGAAGGGACCTCGAAAGATCATCTAGTCCAATCCCCCCGCCAGACCAGGAACACCTAGACCAAGTCACACATGAACACGTCCAGGCGGGTTTTAAATGTCTCCAGAGAGGGAGACTCCACAACCTCCCTGGGCAGCCTGTTCCAGTGTCTGTCACCCTCGCTGTGAAGAAGTTTTTTCTCATATTTATGTAGAACCTCCTATGTTCCAGCTTACACCCATTGCTCCTTGTCCTATCACTAGACACCACCAAAAAGAGCCTGGCTCTGTCCTCCTGACACTTTCCCTTAACGCATTTATAAACATTAATAAGGTCACCCCTCAGTCTCCTCTTCTCCAAGCTAAAGAGACCCAGTGCCCTCAGTCTTTCCTCATAAGGGAGATGTTCCACTCCCTTAATCATCTTTGTGGCTCTGTGCTGGACTCTCTCCATAAGTTCCCTGTCCTTCTTGAACTGAGGGCCCCAGAGCTGGACACAATATTCCAGATGCGGTCTCGCCAGGGCAGAGTAGAGGTGGAGGAGAACCTCTCTCGACCTACTAGCCACACCCCTTCTAATCCACCCCAGGATGCCATTGGCCTTCTTGACCACAAGGGCACATTGCTGGCTCATGGTCATCCTGCTGTCCACCAGAACCCCCAGGTCCCTCTCTCCTACGCTGCTCTCCAACAGCTCAGTCCCCAACCTATATTGGCACCTGGCGTTGTTCTTGCCCAGATGCAAGACTTTACATTTGCCCTTGTTATATTTCATTAAATTTCTCCCCACCCAACTCTCCAGCCTGTCCAGGTCTCTGGATGGCAGCACAGCCTTCTGGTGTGTCAGCNCCCTTAGCACTCACAGGTGCATCCCATAAGGACCCATGGATTTATGTACATCCAGATAGCTTAATTGGTCCCTAACCCAGTCCTCATCAACCAGGGCAAACTCATCCTTTGTCCTGACTTCCTCTGAGGCTTCAGGGCTCTGGGGCTCCTCAGGACAGCCTCCAGCAGTATAGACAGAGGCAAAGAAGGCATTCAGTAACTCCGCCTTCTCTGTATCCTCTGTCACCAGGGCACCAGCCTCATTCAACAGTGGGCCTACATTGCCTCTAGTGTCAGTTTTATCTGCAATGCATTTGAAGAAGCCCTTTCTGTTGTCCTTGACCTCTCTTGCAAGGTTTAATTCCAAGGAGGCCATAGCTTTCCTAGTTGCATCCCTACATCCTCTGACTAGAGTCTTATAATCATCCCAAGTGGACATGCCCTCCTTCCATGATTTATAGACTTTATAGATATATATAGATTTAGAGATATGGGTTAAGGCTGGGATTCAATATCCTAAGCATAGGATGTGGATTTGTTTTAGGCAGTGAGGGATATCTTAGCTGCCCTCCAGCTACTTTCTAGAAGTCCATGTCATATCTGCCATCCCAGCAATGGCGTTATGAATGCTTAATGACATCTCACATGGCACTAGATGCTTATATTTGGGCAGCTTCAACATGTACCCACTGGCTCATTGACAGAGGTAATTCACTGGGCTCCACTGTCTGTATGTTCATCAACTATAGTATTGAGCTAAGCACATGTGTTCACACCTCTGTTTAGGTGTCATATTTTCAAACTGTACCTGTAGAAAGACACATAGCCTTAATTTCTTAGTACTGAAATTCTTCAGTTGGGAAATTTTAAATGAAAAAGCTCTACTTTGAGGTGGAGAGATCACTATCAGTGACAGTTTTCAATACTCTATTCAGTGAATAAGTAGTAAATCTTCCCAGCAAGATCATCATGCCATCATGAGATGATGGACAATAAGGAGGACCAATGATAGTGAAATGCTAAACATAATCATAGAATCATAGAATCATAGAATTGCTAAGGTTGGAAAAGATCTCTAAGATCATCAAGTTCAACCATCAACCCAACACTACCATGACCACTAGACCATGTCCTGAAGTGTCACGTCTACACTTTTTTTGAACACCTACAGGGATGGTGACTCCACCACTTCCACGGTCAGCCTGCTCCAGTACTTAATCACTCTTTCAGTAAAGAATTTCTTCCTAATATCCAATCTAAACCTCCCCTGGTATAACTTGAGGCCATTTCCTGTTGTCCTATTGCTAGTTGCTTGGGAGAAGAGACCAACACCCACCTCTCTACACCATCCTTTCAGGTAGTTGTAGAGAGCAATAAGATCTCCCCTCAGCCATCTTTTCTCTAGACTAAACAGTCCCAGTTCCCTCAGCCGCTCCTCATAAGACATGTTCTCCGGACCCCTCACCAGCTTGGTCACCCTTCTCCACACTCCAGTACCTCAGAGCCTCTCTCATACTGCAGCACCCAAAACTGAACACAGTACTTAACGCTCCTCATCTTGGAGAAGCCACTGAGGAAAGGATGTGACAGATATTTATATATATATAAAAGCTGTAACACAGAGCAGGTGAAAAGAATAAAAACTATCTCACCTTTGGTAAGACCATCAAATAGAACTAGAGAGTAACAGATTAAAAGCAAGTCATAGAGATACTTTCTCATATGTGTGGCAGCTGTTCCAAGACACTGTGGATGCCTAAAGCATATCTGGATTCAAAAGTGATGAGACAGATTAATGAGATAAAATTGACAGGGTTCTATTAAACATAAAAGCTTTGCCTTCAATTCAGGAGGTCCCAGAGGCATAAGTCACCGCAGGCAAATAAGTGTACCAGGGAGCTGTCACCATATGTTGCCCTGTTCTTACATGCCTCCCTATGCATCTGCTCTTGGTCAGTGTTGGAGGCAGAACTAGGTGGATTTTTGCCCTGACCCAATAACAATGTTCTTATGTTCACACAATTAGTGCTAGCCTCTGGGGAAGAGATTTAGGCCAGGTACTGTAGATGTTATTGCAATGCTTAAAACACACATCTAAGATCCTGGCAGCATGATTCAGAATACCTCAGTTAAGCACTGACTCGTCCTATTTTGTCAGTGAAAGGAGAATTGGGACTCAGGGCTCTCCAACATTTTTGCAAACTTTGCTTTTGATTTTTAATTTAAATAAATGTATTTATGTTCATAAGAACATTTATTTGGAAAAATGTTGTGTTTTCCAAAGAAGAATGCAGAAAGAGAAAAGTATTCCCTCCTCCTTCTTAGAGGCAGCTTGCTGAGCGCAGACTAGAAGTCATAATTTTAGATATTATTAGCATCATTATTGTATCAAGTGGCAGTATGGTACAAAATTCATTGCTGCCACTTTTTAATCTGATATTGATGATTCATACGAAGTCAGATAATTTCATCCCTGATAATATGATACAAAGCTGTTACTGCAAGAGTCAGTTTCCAGTAATGAAGGATAAAAATATACCGGAATTCACTATCTAACAATATTAAGTCTGTAATACACTTCTCAGGATAGCTAAGATAGACTTGGAACTGCCTCCCATGTTAAATTAAAATGTTCTTCTTTTGTTGTTGCTCATCACTAAACGTGTCGAATATTGTGTTCTTACCTGGGGGATTGTGGGAAGCTTGTAATATTTATAAAGAGAAGAACCACTCATCTCAGGGCCATTTCTGTTGTATGTATTATTTATTAGCTGATCTATCCCCTCCCATGTTCATTGTCTTTAAGAACTATGATTAATAAAACATTCCATACTGAACAGTGTGGGTTATATTCCCAAATATATATATTCAGGCCATTTCTATGCAAATGTCACAGGAGAGATTTTTCATCACAAAAAAATGTGTGCATTCTCTACTTGATCCATTCATTTTACATTTATTCTTTAGATTAATTATTCTATTTTTTTACGTGGTTTTCAGCTAGGCAACCCAAAGGGATTTTGTAACTAATGTAGACAGATTTTGTTGTTTAACACATATGAGAAGTAACTGTAGAAGAGAATTAAAGGGAATGATTTAGAAAAAAATATTTATTCGCTTTATTTTCTTGTTTTCTTAAAGATTATTTAATTTATTATTAATGTATTAAAAAAAAAAGAGGAGTGTCATAAACTTCTTACAATAGGATGTAATATATTACAAGTGAAGTATACATTGTATTCATCTAACTTTAATCAATATTCCAGTGGATATGGAAACACTATTGCTACAGAGATCTACACCAAAAGTGTTACCACTTACTGTGGCAACTCTCCTCTTGATATCTGTTCATTGATGAGAGTGTGACTGAGTGATTTAACTTCAGCTTCTGAAAAAGGTAATGTTTTTCGTCATTAGGTTATCTTGTCCTAATACAGGAATTTATCATTCATTTTCAGGCAATATGCCTGTATTTTGTGGAGAATATGGCAATAATAGCCCCTGATTGTGTTTATTTTCTGTTTGTTTCACAGAAATAGCTAATGGCCCCAGTAGAAGAGTTGTTCTGTAACAGCACTGCACTAGCAATGTGTTGTCCCTCATCATCAGAATCCAGGCTCTAAGGCTAGGGCATGAAGCAGATGAAGTAGAAGGAGGGTAAGAAAACCATAAAAGAAAAAAATTAATTTCATTTCTACTAATACTAATGAAAAAGCCTTCTATTGCTTCCAGTTAGACCAGTTATATATATATTAACTTACGTATAAGTAGTCATGATACCCAGCATAACATGCTCGATAAGCTCAAAAGAGCCAGTGCACATGATCTTAAGGCACTTTTGAATGTAGATTTATCCTCAGACAATTTAATTAAATTAATATTTATCTTGATTTTTAATTCAAATTTTCAGTCTTGAATCAATCCTCGGTTCAAGCATCAGTTCAATCTTTTTTATTCTCAATACTAATAGTGGACAATATTGATAGGGAAGGAATTGGCTAATCTTCATAAACTACTGTGTGGGTATAGGTTCATCTTCAAGATGTGTTCCCCTGTTAGAAATCAATGTACTGTCAACAAATTAAGTATTAATATGTTCACAAATTCCATATCTCATACATCTTAGATATTTTCTTTTAAAGTCTAACAGCGGACCTCTTCTAGAAGTCTAAAGATAGTAAAAAAGGTGGTGATGACTTTGCAAAGTTAAGTATTCTCTTAAATGATCCATTAGGATCACCCCTTTGGTCCCAGTTCAAAAGCTTAAGAAGAGTTTTCTATATCAGAAAACAAAATAGTCATAAGTTCTAGTAAACTTTTATACAATTCTTCATTAGTAGTTGGGGGGGTGGGATTTTTTTGTTTTATATACAGAACCATAAAGATTTGAGAAACGCAGATTAGATTCTGGATGCTTAACCTGAATCATAAAAGGTATCTAATTTAACATACTTTTGTCAGAGTTTTCACCAGAAAACATAAGTAATTTTTACTTATTGACCAAGTGACTGGTAAATTCTCATGTCACAGAATTTCAAGTGGAAATGACTAGAAAACAATAACACTCTGCCTTTCCACATTTTGAACTCCAACATTTATCAAACAGATCATTTGTTATGCAGACTTTTATAGAAGCAACTCTGTTTCAGCTGTAATATTTTGCCTGATTGTTTGTGACATTCATTTCTAGAATTTGGAATAGTATTATACACCTAATATTCTGGTTTGTACTCAACTTTATTATAAAATTCAGACTGTCTGCTTATGACAGACACTCATTAAGGAGGGGTTTATGATTTAGCATTGCAATTACAATCTCTAGGGAAGCTTGTTTGGCCCTTCCAAGGGAACATGACACAGTTGAAAAATTATGTTAAGGCAGGAATGTGAGTGCAACAGTGTTTGTAGCTGAAATACCCCAGATTGCCTGAATGGCATTTGTCCCAGATCAACAAAGATAAAAAAGAAGATGACCATTATCCAATTTATTAGCAAATGGACTTCTGGGGGAAAAAGATGGCTTGAAAAAATGTATTTAAAAATATAGCTTTTTTTAGTAGTAGGGAGGAACAGTAGGAAAGAGAATGACAGAACAATAGAAAAGCAGAGAAAATCTGTTTTGGTCCTGTCAGAAGTCACCCCATGGCATCACAGCCATGTCCAGACCACGTTGAGCATCCTATCCTGGGATGTCATGAGGAGCCTGCAAAGGGCAGCTGTGGGTAGCAAGCAGGGACACTTGGGTATTTTGGGACACAGGTATTTTGGGTGTTGCAGTGAGCAACATGAACACATATACAGCTGGAGCATCCACATCTCCTTCTCTGGAGATTTTCAAGACCTGCCTGAACATGTTCCTGTGTTACCTGCCCTAGGTGAACCTGCTTTGGCAAGGGTTTCTGGACTAAATGATCTCCAGAGGTCCCTTCCAACCCCTACCATTCTGTGATTCTGTGATCTTCCACAGAAGAGGAATGTAAAGTAGGGACTACCAACTCCAGAGAGGATGAGTGCACCTAAAACCCACACAGATTGTGAGGGATGTGAGTGTGTCCTTGTAAATATGAGCCTGTGTGTGAGTGAAATTAATTTTTTTTTGAGCTTAGTTACAGAAGAGTGTTTAGAAATTTCTAGTAGGATATTTAACAGTATTGAGTGACTAGTATTGCAGTTTATCTGTTTTATTGTTGATAATAATCCTGAATGTATAGTTCACTGTATGTTGGTTAGTTATATGTTGCTAATAAATAAATAAACTGCTTTGATCCTGGTTTGTTTCAAACCACATGAACTTGAAAAGTTTTCTGTGTGACACAAACTTATTTTACTTTTTAAGTAGCAACCTGAAAATATGAATAGGAAGTTCTTATTACATGAATCTTGAAGACACATTAGGTAATAACATTGTTTAAAAGCTAAAATAATCACAAACAGAGTTTGGAATCTGTACAATTATTAAAAACAGAATACAAGTCAGGAAGGTTGAAGATACCTCAATGACCTGAAGGCAAAAAACACATCAGAGTTATTAAGCCAGAACTAACAATGCCATGGTGCTATTTGAACCGAAAAGTCATTCTAAGCTTTCTCCTCCTGGGAACTGATCCCTATCACTTTCCATCAGATTACTGTTATGATAAGACTACACAAGTAATAGCCCAGGAACAGCAGACTTTAAACATTTACATACTTTATCAAGATTGCTGATCACAGTGACACGCTCCTTAACCAAACAATAAAAGAGAGGAGGAAAGAGGCTTTCTATTTTCTGATCTCTTTTGCATATTGTCATTCTTGCTTTAACTCATTTGCCCATAAAAATATCTCTGTGATAGAGAATGCTGAATGATGATAATGAATAAGCACAAACCACTGACTAAATGACAAATTGTGTGCACTCAGCAGACCAGGATTCTTTTAATTTTTTTGGTCAATTATTTCAATGTACTGCAAGAAAGGACATCAGATATGTGGCCACACAGCCGTGATTGTTCCCATTAAGTATGCAAATGGATTATTATCATATGCCATAAACCCCACATCGTCTTCAGCACAAATATGAACATGGTACTGCAAGGGACTTCATAGATTAATGAGTTCAGTCTCTGCTTTTACAAGCAATTATGTTACACATCCCATTTCATACACTAATTGAACTTTAAAATAAATTACGTTTTTTGCCCTTTTTGTATTGACACTTTTCCAGATTCTGGTTCTCATAAACCTTCTTTTAATTTCCATCATAAATTTATCTGGATCCAGTTTGTTTCCATTTATTCTTGTGCCAAGTAGCCTTTCCTCTCTTGGTGGGGCTATCCCTCTTGGGATGTTTATTATCAATGACCTGTTAAAAGAAAGCTAGCATAATCCTAATCTAGCCTTCATTTTAAGTTTTTCATTTCCTAGTCATTCCTGCATATGTCACTCTGCACTTACTCTAGGCTGAGCCTTACTCTATTGGGATACAGAGATTCTCAGTTGGGACATCCAAGAAGGTTCTTTGCCTTTTTTTCTTGGGTACATAATATTAGTGATAGTTGGTCTGTGATCATTCCTCTGTATTAATAATGACTCCAAAACACACAAGGTCAGTAAATTTTATCAGTATCTCCCCTGCTTCTTTGCTGAGGTAATGAATGAAATCCTTAAATGCCACTGATAACTTCTTTCTGCTCAATGTTTTTCCTATTTATTACAACTCAAATATGCAGTCTCTATTCTATTGTTCTTCACGTTCTAGTATAACCCTTTATCTTCTCTTTGGTACCATGTCAAATATTTTGCTGACATCCATTTATATTAGGGCCACCATCTTTCCATTTGACAATAAAATCTCTTTAAATAGAGTGTCTGGGATGATCTATTTTTTGCTAACGTAGCTTTGTGTATGATTTTATATTCCACTTACTATCCTTTCTGCATTTTTTTTGAGAATTCCAAATCCTTCTGTATAATGAATATTAGATTAACAAGCTTGTAGTGGCTTAGATCACTTCCCCTTCCTTCCTTCTTTAAATACAGGTGTCAATTTGCTATTCTCAAATAAGTTGTTAGATTTATCTTGCTAAATTTACTCAAAATACTTGCTCCTGGGCCTGTAATTTCATGTCTCAGCTCTTTAAGAAATGGGGTTAGAAACTATTCAGTCCTCTCACGCTTGAACACATTCAGCCCTATTAATTTTGCTTCTCTCTCCACTCTCTCTCTTCATTTTCCTACCTTTTTTATTGAAAGACACCTTTGTTATTTCTTTTAATAATTTTACAAGTCTATGAGAATTTACGTTTGGAAAAACCTCTATTTTACTCTTTACATGTCATGTCTTCTCCAACACTGCTTTTATGAGGCTCTTTTTTCTCTCATGTTTTTTAACTTCTTGAGGTTATTTATCCAGATATTTCTTTAAAGTATGCAGTCATATTTTCTCTACTTTTATATGGGATACTTTTGCCATTGAATTTTTGAAATTCTAAGCCTCTACCGTATTTCAGTTCCTGATATCTTCAGTCCAACTAATTCTCCTAGTTCCCTTAGATTCTGAAAATTTTCTTTTTAATTAATATCAGAAACCTTAGTATGGGCTTACTCTTGAATATTCTTACATTCAGCATAAATGAAATCAGCTTATTAACATTGACCTAATTGCATTTTCTACAAGCAGAATAGTCAGGTCACCTCTAAACCATGTCCCTAAGCAACTACATCTATACATATTTTAAATCTCTCCAGGCATGGTGACTCTACCATATCCCTGGACAGCCTGTTCCAGGGCTTGACAACCCTTTTGGGGAAGAAATTTTTCTTAATATCTAATCTAAACTTCCCCTGACACAACTTAAGGCCATTTCCTCTTGTCCTATCACTTGCTACTTGAGAGAAGAGGCTGACCCCCATCTTGTTACAGCCTTCTTTCAGGGAGTTGTAGAGAGTGAGAAGGTCTCCCCTGAGCCTTGTTTCCTCCAGATTAAACAATCCCAGTACTCTCAAATGCTCCTCATAAGACTTGATCCCTAGACCTTTCACCAGCTTCATTGCCCTTCGTTAGGCACATTCCAGCATCCCAGTGTCCTTCTTGGAGTGAGACGTGAAGAACTGAACACAGTATTCAAGCTGTGGCCTCACCGGTGCTAAGTACAGGGGCACAATCATTTCCCTACTCCTGCTGGACATGCTATTTCTGATACAAGCATAGTTGCTCTTGACCTAATTGGCCACCTGGAACTCACTGCTGGCTCATGTTCAGCCAGCTGTCGACCAACACTCCTGAATCCTTTTTTGACTGGTCAGCTTTGCAGCCACCCTTCCCCAAGCCTGTATCATTTCATGGGGTTGTTGTGTCCCAAGTGCAGGAGCTGACACTTGGCTTCAGCCCATTGAACCAGCCTGTCCAGGTCCCTCTGCAGAGCCTTCCCACCCTCAAGGAGACCCACACACCCACTCGACTTGGTGTTATCTGCAAAATTCCTGAGGGTAGCCTTGATCCACTCATCCAGACCATTGATAAAGGTATTAAACAGAATGGGACCCAATACTGATCCCTAGGGAACACCACTTGTGACCAGCTGCCAAATATGTTTAAACTCCATTCACCACCAGTCTTTGGGCTCAGCCATCCAGCCAATTTTTTACCCAGTGAAGAGTACAGCTGTATAAGCCACGAGCAGCCAATTTCTCCAGGAGAATGCTGTGGGAAAAAGTGTCTAAGTGTGAGGAGAAAGACCTGGGGGTTCTGGCTGATGAAAAGCTCAACATGAGCCAGAAATGTGCAAGTGCAGCCCGGAAACCAAACTGTGTCCTGGACTGTATCAGAAGAATCGTGGCCAGCAGGTCATGGGAAGTGATTCTGCCTCTCTGCTCTGCTCTTGTGAGACCACCTCTGAGTACTGTGCCTGGCCCTGGAGCCACCAGCATATGAAGGACATGGGCCTGTTGGAGAGGGTCCAGAGGCAGGCTGCAAAGATGATTAGAGGGATAGAAAACCTCTGCTATGAGGACAGGCTGAGAGAGTTGGGTTGTTCAGCATAGAGAAGAGAAAGCTCTGAGGACGCTTTGTTGTGGCCTACCAGTATCTGAAGGAAGCCTACTACAGGAAAGCTGAGGAGGGACATTTTACAAGGGCTTGTAGTGACAGGACGAGGTGTAATGGCTTTAAACTGGAAAAGGGTAGATTTAGATCTGAAATTAGGAAGAAGCTCTTCACTCTGAGGGTGGTGAGACACTGGCCCAGGTTCCCCAGAGGAGTTGTGGATGTTCCGTCCCTAGAAGTGTTCAGAACCAGGTTGAATGGGGCCTTGAGCAACCTGGTCCAGTGGGAGGTGTCCCTGTCATGGCAGGGGGGTTCAAACTAGATGATCTTTAAGGTACCTTCCAACCCAAAGCATTCTGTGATTCTACAAAATTATAAGTATGATGGGGCAAAGTCCTGAGCTCCTTGACCAAAAGACTTGTTAAGATGAATTTACTATAATCATTAATATCTTTCATCTTCAAGTATTTATTCTGCTGTGAAATTGATGACAGATATTCTATAGTGGCTACAAAATAGCACAAAATAACAGTCTCCTTGATGAGATAATAATTACATGAGCACTCCTATAAAAATCCAAAATAATTTCATTGCACAAAAGGACTTTTGTGTTTACTCTTCAGTACAATCAAGAAGCAATACAGCCATGCCATCACTTACTGAACAGCTCAGGAAAACAGAAAAAACCTTCCATCATTAACAGGTACCAATATCATATCTTCTTGCCTACAAAGGAGGTTGATTAAACATTATTTTTGTCCAATTTCCACATGTATTTACCAATTTAGAAAGTACCAATGATGCAAAGGAAAAATATGTGGAATATATTAGATCTTGGAGTTAAGAAACAGACACAACAATAACTACCTTAGAGTCAGTACAGAAACCTTCATCGAGGATTTCACTGGAAGTTATCCGTGGAGAAATTTCTACCTTTCTCTGAAAGGTGCAAGAGTAAGAATTACTCGACAGTCCATTTTTATGGTCAGCATGGCAGCTCATGAGTTTCTACTTTTATGTAAATGTAAGGTTAATGCTTTTGAAATAAGCCTAAGAAAAGACAGCATATTTTCTGTGAATAGTTGTTCTAATTTAAAAATAAGAAACTTTTCTTTTGCCATGTCCTGTTGTGTTTGGTTCATACAATTGTTCACTTGAACAAGTAGAACATATAGTGAAACCACTAACTTACATTTTTAAAGAATAGTCATTGAAAACCCAAGCCATTATGTGAAAGTATTCTCCCTAGAAATTGACTCACAAAAGCTACATGCCTCATTTCAAGCCGCAGAAACAAGCACTGTGACCTCTATGTAATCCACTAACCAGGGTTTTGCATACCCATAATGAACTGATCAAGAATCATCAATCACTCAGGAACTCTTTGGAGAAATTGTTATTGAATACAAACTTAAAAAACATATTTTGCTTTTGCCTAATACTGCATGCTGAGACTTAAGATTTATTGATACAGATNCTGACACTTGGCTTCAGCCCATTGAACCAGCCTGTCCAGGTCCCTCTGCAGAGCCTTCCCACCCTCAAGGAGACCCACACACCCACTCGACTTGGTGTTATCTGCAAAATTCCTGAGGGTAGCCTTGATCCACTCATCCAGACCATTGATAAAGGTATTAAACAGAATGGGACCCAATACTGATCCCTAGGGAACACCACTTGTGACCAGCTGCCAAATATGTTTAAACTCCATTCACCACCAGTCTTTGGGCTCAGCCATCCAGCCAATTTTTTACCCAGTGAAGAGTACAGCTGTATAAGCCACGAGCAGCCAATTTCTCCAGGAGAATGCTGTGGGAAAAAGTGTCTAAGTGTGAGGAGAAAGACCTGGGGGTTCTGGCTGATGAAAAGCTCAACATGAGCCAGAAATGTGCAAGTGCAGCCCGGAAACCAAACTGTGTCCTGGACTGTATCAGAAGAATCGTGGCCAGCAGGTCATGGGAAGTGATTCTGCCTCTCTGCTCTGCTCTTGTGAGACCACCTCTGAGTACTGTGCCTGGCCCTGGAGCCACCAGCATATGAAGGACATGGGCCTGTTGGAGAGGGTCCAGAGGCAGGCTGCAAAGATGATTAGAGGGATAGAAAACCTCTGCTATGAGGACAGGCTGAGAGAGTTGGGTTGTTCAGCATAGAGAAGAGAAAGCTCTGAGGACGCTTTGTTGTGGCCTACCAGTATCTGAAGGAAGCCTACTACAGGAAAGCTGAGGAGGGACATTTTACAAGGGCTTGTAGTGACAGGACGAGGTGTAATGGCTTTAAACTGGAAAAGGGTAGATTTAGATCTGAAATTAGGAAGAAGCTCTTCACTCTGAGGGTGGTGAGACACTGGCCCAGGTTCCCCAGAGGAGTTGTGGATGTTCCGTCCCTAGAAGTGTTCAGAACCAGGTTGAATGGGGCCTTGAGCAACCTGGTCCAGTGGGAGGTGTCCCTGTCATGGCAGGGGGGTTCAAACTAGATGATCTTTAAGGTACCTTCCAACCCAAAGCATTCTGTGATTCTACAAAATTATAAGTATGATGGGGCAAAGTCCTGAGCTCCTTGACCAAAAGACTTGTTAAGATGAATTTACTATAATCATTAATATCTTTCATCTTCAAGTATTTATTCTGCTGTGAAATTGATGACAGATATTCTATAGTGGCTACAAAATAGCACAAAATAACAGTCTCCTTGATGAGATAATAATTACATGAGCACTCCTATAAAAATCCAAAATAATTTCATTGCACAAAAGGACTTTTGTGTTTACTCTTCAGTACAATCAAGAAGCAATACAGCCATGCCATCACTTACTGAACAGCTCAGGAAAACAGAAAAAACCTTCCATCATTAACAGGTACCAATATCATATCTTCTTGCCTACAAAGGAGGTTGATTAAACATTATTTTTGTCCAATTTCCACATGTATTTACCAATTTAGAAAGTACCAATGATGCAAAGGAAAAATATGTGGAATATATTAGATCTTGGAGTTAAGAAACAGACACAACAATAACTACCTTAGAGTCAGTACAGAAACCTTCATCGAGGATTTCACTGGAAGTTATCCGTGGAGAAATTTCTACCTTTCTCTGAAAGGTGCAAGAGTAAGAATTACTCGACAGTCCATTTTTATGGTCAGCATGGCAGCTCATGAGTTTCTACTTTTATGTAAATGTAAGGTTAATGCTTTTGAAATAAGCCTAAGAAAAGACAGCATATTTTCTGTGAATAGTTGTTCTAATTTAAAAATAAGAAACTTTTCTTTTGCCATGTCCTGTTGTGTTTGGTTCATACAATTGTTCACTTGAACAAGTAGAACATATAGTGAAACCACTAACTTACATTTTTAAAGAATAGTCATTGAAAACCCAAGCCATTATGTGAAAGTATTCTCCCTAGAAATTGACTCACAAAAGCTACATGCCTCATTTCAAGCNCCATTTCCTCTTGTCCTATCACTTGCTACTTGAGAGAAGAGGCTGACCCCCATCTTGTTACAGCCTTCTTTCAGGGAGTTGTAGAGAGTGAGAAGGTCTCCCCTGAGCCTTGTTTCCTCCAGATTAAACAATCCCAGTACTCTCAAATGCTCCTCATAAGACTTGATCCCTAGACCTTTCACCAGCTTCATTGCCCTTCGTTAGGCACATTCCAGCATCCCAGTGTCCTTCTTGGAGTGAGACGTGCAGAACTGAACACAGTATTCAAGGTGTGGCCTCACCGGTGCTAAGTACAGGGGCACAATCATTTCCCTACTCCTGCTGGACATGCTATTTCTGATACAAGCATAGTTGCTCTTGACCTAATTGGCCACCTGGAACTCACTGCTGGCTCATGTTCAGCCAGCTGTCGACCAACACTCCTGAATCCTTTTTTGACTGGTCAGCTTTGCAGCCACCCTTCCCCAAGCCTGTATCATTTCATGGGGTTGTTGTGTCCCAAGTGCAGGAGCTGACACTTGGCTTCAGCCCATTGAACCAGCCTGTCCAGGTCCCTCTGCAGAGCCTTCCCACCCTCAAGGAGACCCACACACCCACTCGACTTGGTGTTATCTGCAAAATTCCTGAGGGTAGCCTTGATCCACTCATCCAGACCATTGATAAAGGTATTAAACAGAATGGGACCCAATACTGATCCCTAGGGAACACCACTTGTGACCAGCTGCCAAATATGTTTAAACTCCATTCACCACCAGTCTTTGGGCTCAGCCATCCAGCCAATTTTTTACCCAGTGAAGAGTACAGCTGTATAAGCCACGAGCAGCCAATTTCTCCAGGAGAATGCTGTGGGAAAAAGTGTCTAAGTGTGAGGAGAAAGACCTGGGGGTTCTGGCTGATGAAAAGCTCAACATGAGCCAGAAATGTGCAAGTGCAGCCCGGAAACCAAACTGTGTCCTGGACTGTATCAGAAGAATCGTGGCCAGCAGGTCATGGGAAGTGATTCTGCCTCTCTGCTCTGCTCTTGTGAGACCACCTCTGAGTACTGTGCCTGGCCCTGGAGCCACCAGCATATGAAGGACATGGGCCTGTTGGAGAGGGTCCAGAGGCAGGCTGCAAAGATGATTAGAGGGATAGAAAACCTCTGCTATGAGGACAGGCTGAGAGAGTTGGGTTGTTCAGCATAGAGAAGAGAAAGCTCTGAGGACGCTTTGTTGTGGCCTACCAGTATCTGAAGGAAGCCTACTACAGGAAAGCTGAGGAGGGACATTTTACAAGGGCTTGTAGTGACAGGACGAGGTGTAATGGCTTTAAACTGGAAAAGGGTAGATTTAGATCTGAAATTAGGAAGAAGCTCTTCACTCTGAGGGTGGTGAGACACTGGCCCAGGTTCCCCAGAGGAGTTGTGGATGTTCCGTCCCTAGAAGTGTTCAGAACCAGGTTGAATGGGGCCTTGAGCAACCTGGTCCAGTGGGAGGTGTCCCTGTCATGGCAGGGGGGTTCAAACTAGATGATCTTTAAGGTACCTTCCAACCCAAAGCATTCTGTGATTCTACAAAATTATAAGTATGATGGGGCAAAGTCCTGAGCTCCTTGACCAAAAGACTTGTTAAGATGAATTTACTATAATCATTAATATCTTTCATCTTCAAGTATTTATTCTGCTGTGAAATTGATGACAGATATTCTATAGTGGCTACAAAATAGCACAAAATAACAGTCTCCTTGATGAGATAATAATTACATGAGCACTCCTATAAAAATCCAAAATAATTTCATTGCACAAAAGGACTTTTGTGTTTACTCTTCAGTACAATCAAGAAGCAATACAGCCATGCCATCACTTACTGAACAGCTCAGGAAAACAGAAAAAACCTTCCATCATTAACAGGTACCAATATCATATCTTCTTGCCTACAAAGGAGGTTGATTAAACATTATTTTTGTCCAATTTCCACATGTATTTACCAATTTAGAAAGTACCAATGATGCAAAGGAAAAATATGTGGAATATATTAGATCTTGGAGTTAAGAAACAGACACAACAATAACTACCTTAGAGTCAGTACAGAAACCTTCATCGAGGATTTCACTGGAAGTTATCCGTGGAGAAATTTCTACCTTTCTCTGAAAGGTGCAAGAGTAAGAATTACTCGACAGTCCATTTTTATGGTCAGCATGGCAGCTCATGAGTTTCTACTTTTATGTAAATGTAAGGTTAATGCTTTTGAAATAAGCCTAAGAAAAGACAGCATATTTTCTGTGAATAGTTGTTCTAATTTAAAAATAAGAAACTTTTCTTTTGCCATGTCCTGTTGTGTTTGGTTCATACAATTGTTCACTTGAACAAGTAGAACATATAGTGAAACCACTAACTTACATTTTTAAAGAATAGTCATTGAAAACCCAAGCCATTATGTGAAAGTATTCTCCCTAGAAATTGACTCACAAAAGCTACATGCCTCATTTCAAGCCGCAGAAACAAGCACTGTGACCTCTATGTAATCCACTAACCAGGGTTTTGCATACCCATAATGAACTGATCAAGAATCATCAATCACTCAGGAACTCTTTGGAGAAATTGTTATTGAATACAAACTTAAAAAACATATTTTGCTTTTGCCTAATACTGCATGCTGAGACTTAAGATTTATTGATACAGATTCAGAGATATAAATTCATATATTGCTTACTCACAAAATGCCTGTCTCTCTCCCGTCTTCATGAGTCATTTCTTCACTCCTGCATTTTTATTAATGTCTTAACACTTTTATCCAATGCACTTTGATCTATTCATAAGGAAAAAATATAATAACATTTTAGCAGCTGCACCATTAAATTCTGAAATCCTTTCAAATATATTGTATAAATGCCTATAGTAAAAATATCCAAAATTAGAGTGTAACAGATAAAATGAGTGTTACATGAATTTAAAATATGTAATGAAATGCAGCTGAATCTTCTGTTAAGTAGTGTTTGATCACATAATGAAGGCAGGCCAGTACTGTGATTTTTGCAAGCCAATTGGATGGTTGAATCAAGTCCTTGAAAGTTTTTTCCTGGAGGTTTTCAAATCAGAAGCATGTACAAGTCTACAGTAAACTCATCCCTGTGGAATTCAGTGGAGCTGAAACACAGCTTACAAGTGAAGCATTTAGGCAAATGTCCTGTTCTTTAAGGATAAAATCAGGGGTATATCTTAAATACTTGCATATTTAATTGTCCCTTTGAATATTTATGTAGCTTCATTCTAAGAATTGGTCTTCACTAATTTAATCCTTAGATTTTTCCCCAATATATTTATTTGGAAGAATCATATAGACTTCAAATCTGTTCTGAAGCAGGAGGCAGTTTTATGATGCATCACCTGATGGTGCTCTCCCACGGTGAGAAAGAGACTACCTGTGAATGGGCACAGCAACCATTAAAGAAATTATTGGTGAGGTTCCTATTAATCACAGAAAAATAAGTTGCAGAGGTAGAATCGACCTTCCCTATGATATTTTAATTAAGCTTTTATTTTTCCATTTTCTGCCGATTTACTGTACGTATACACATATATAGACACGTGTGCAAGACAGTGTATTAGTGGAGTGTGAGGCAGAGGTTAGGGGTAATCCTGACAAATTTGAATGCATGTGTTACAGTGCAGATATTTTATGTAGGCAAGGCGCTAGTTACTATAGCAAACTAAAATCTAATTCTGCAGGAATCTGACTGGATATCTTCAGGAGGCAAAATTCAATATTTTGAAACCTCTCTCCAAGCACTTCGATATAACTTCAAGAACTAAGGTAGAAGTTCACACAAACACTAGAATAGAAGAATTTCAAAATGAGAAGATGGGAAAAAAATGAAAATATTCAGTTTTACAAAACAGTGTACAAGAACCTACCTGATAAAGGTATAAGAACAATTCAGTGATGCTGTTATGGAGGGTCCTTACAACATCTTCTGATAATCATAGGGAGAAAAATGGGGACAAAAGTCTAGTGAAGTCAAGCACATTTGCAATTGATACAGCAGGTATTGCACAGAAGTAAAGCACTAACTTGGGGAACTAACTCACCCACTTCAAAATAAATGATTCTGTAGAATTGCAATAGGTTTAGGTGTTTATAAAATCAGAGAAATTTAAGCTAAACAGAAAAGCAGCTTACATAAAGTAGCATGTTACACATTATAAGACAGAAGTCAACTACTTTATATCTGGATTTGAGGTATAACATTCTTCAAGGATGTAATACTGCCAAGATATTCATTTAGGACCTCCATATGCTTTTTCCTGAAATATGCATTCCTGATGACTGTGAGGTGAAATACAAAGACTAGCTAAAATAATCCATTCTAATAGTTCTTTGTAATTCCTATGTTTTTTATTTATTTTTTTAAACATTACTTCAGAAAGAAAAAAAGAACAACAAACAGTGCAGTATCAAAAAAGTATTTAAGCATCTACTTATCTATGAGTATGTATTTAAATGTGCTCCAGGGTGGGAACCTTCATCTGGTAAAATATCTCAAAATGTGCATTCCTCACATGGTGAAATTCTAGCATTCCTGGCATCACCCAAGATTTTGTCACTGATTTCAGTGTTGGTAGAGTTTCACCCTCAAACCCTAACAATTGACAATTGAGAAAATATTTGCTTGTCTTAAAAAAAATCTCTGTTTGTTTCATACTACTCTCTTCTGAAGTGCCAAGCCCATAAAATCGCTTTTATCTCACATCCTTCCTGAACACTTGCTCTTTGTTGCCTACAAGAAATGAGTCAATAATGTTAAAACAACATTTCTTTCTCTCCCCTCTTTCTATACCTATATATATATGTACACATACACACATGCTAGTTATCTTCTGTTTTCAAAGTACCTTGTCTTATCCATATGTGCCTTGTTTAGGTGTAAGTGCTTTCTGATGACATCTGTCTCTATTTCGTGTCTTGCACCACAGAAAATGTTTTCACATTGCTTTACAAAACTAAAAGGTGAGCTGTTATGCTGTACTTAACCAGTGGAGGGCTGATTGATGGGACAAATTGTTTTGTGACATGGACATAAGCAATTTGGGAAGGCTTTGGCTGAGCTGCAACATTAGAGGAGTCCAGCTCCAATGCAGATGACATCGCTGAGCTATGTATGCTTTGCCTCAGAATAAGAAAGGCCTGATATGTGGGTTATATGCTGTTCCTTGAGTGGTATGCATCTTGTTTATAGAAATCTTCTTCACTCAGTAGTGCTGAAAGTCAGTTAAAGCCTCAGGAGTGTGTCTGATATCCAGACTCTCTATATAAAACTTGTGAGTCAAGCTGGTAGCATAGCAGGACAGGTATGGTGAAAATTGACTGTTCTTTGCACTGCAGACCTTGTATTGAATGATTTGTAAATATTTTTCTGCCTTAGACAAGATACCTTAAGATCCTGGTATATAAAGTTTCAATATAACTATTATCAAGCAATTCATTGCCTTGTTCCTTCTTGTACTGTTTTCCAAGCTCCACATATGTCAAATACTGTTTTTTTCTGATAATCTGGAATCTACTATACTACTTTCTCAGGAAGGGGAAATATTACCCACACTGGAACTTTCCTTTCACAGGAGCAGTTTCTGAACTGCCTTTAAACATTATGCAGAAAACACTCTTTTCTGGACATAAACCACATGTACATTGCTAAGTCCAGTCAAGACAGCGCAATCATTTTTCTGTGTGCAGATGACGTTGTCTGGGCCACAAGAGTTCAGAATTAAGTTCTTCCTTATCACTGTTGGGATATTGCACTTTCCTATTTGGTTTCACTGGGAAGAGCTTAGGCATATCTCTGAATCTAAGAAGAGCTCAATTGGTTTGGCTCCTGCCAAAGTCTCTTTGATCTTCACTTCTTAAATATTCATGAGTATATATTGGGCTAGGTTCCTGATCCTGTCAATGCACCTTTTCTGAGAATGCTCTTTTGTTGCTATTATGATCGACTGGAACTCTATTTGCTTCCACAGTATTTTAGCAGTCCATCTAGGCTTTGGGATCAAGAGCTTGGTAATGGATAGAGCAATGTTACTTACCCATTGTGAACAGAGGTGACGAAATTGGGTACTGCATCACAGTGTCTGAGCCTGTCTAGTATATCACATTTTAATTTATAGTATTTGAGTTACAGTTTCTCTTTTTGCACATGCCTAGTGATATGAGTTTACATAGAAAAAAGTATTTTTAAATAGAAAAACAAATATTTTCCAGAAGGGCAGTTGAATACTAAAAACACAGTGAAAAACACCACATCTAAAGCTCATTTTGTGTGATCTATTGTTCGTAGAAAGCAGGCATACATCATTTAGTTTTATTTTTACCCTAGAATTTAATGCATTTTGTGCAAAATGAAGAAGTTAATTGGTAGCTAACTCATTTTGATGGTATGTTTGCTGTGCTTGAGGGACATATTTTCCCAAATTGCGACATTTTAAATAGATTTTACCTTGCAGGGCTTACTTTCAGCTTATCATTACAACTTTGAAAAATTCACTACCTTTGCTCCATGCAGATAAGTGCTCCCAACACACTTAATAATGAGATATCATGTATATATATGCAAAGGAAAAAAAGACTAGAGAGAAAAAATCCTTCTACTGTGAAGGATGCAGCAATTAATTGTTCACATATTGGACACAGGCACATAATTTTTCAAGATGCATGAGGTATTTCCTTAAGAAAAGGTTGAAGGAGGAACTCTGCACATTGAATGTATTCGTTTTTGTCAGATGAGAGTCAGAAATGTCAAATTTCTGTATGACATGTCCTGTTCTCACATTTTGATGAGCATTATTTGTAGGAAGCTGCTGAGCATTCAAAATTTAGAGTTTTTTTCAGGAAAGAGGATGACTTAGCACTCTCACTTGATCCAGCAAAACACTTTGATCCAAACGAAACTGTGTCTGGGCTTTATTCATGTACTTACCTTGCAAGGATTCTTCAGCAGAGGTTGCTAGCCACTTATTAGAGCTTAACTTTAGAAAGAAACTCAAGATACAAAATTCAGTGAGAAAAGTTGAATATCCTTCGAGGAGGTACTGGTACGGAGCCTTAGGTTTTTGATGAATTTTTGCTAATTAATCATTTACAGGAACTTCATAACTTCTGAACTATTGCAGAGGGCATTGACATGGGGTTTTTTTCAGGTGGTTTGGTTGATGGTTGGTTGATTGGTAGGTCTTTATACAGACAGGACAAAACCTGAGATCTATAGTAAAGTCATATCTTGGGAGGGGTTGTTTTTGTTTTGTTTTAAAATCTGAATAGTAAATGAGAGAAGACATTAGAATTTAGTTCCTTATGAAATGTATATTCCTTCTCGAGAATTTTGTTCCTGAACTAAAATTTACTTAACTGAAATCATATTTCTGTTTTTCAATCAGGATGAAGATCACAGAAATGCTAACCTAAAGTCAACTTTTTGTAACACAATATTCTTCTTCAGTTTTATTTAAAATCAGAACTAATCTTTTTTTTTTTTTTAAACCCACCGTTGACATATGCAATGCATCAAGACTTATTAGAAGTGTTGCCCTGGAGAGTTCTGCACGTGCAAGTGGAAGGTTTAACATGCCAAATATTTGAAACATAAAACAAGGCAAGTAGGTAAGAGACAAGGCTATAATTCATTGTGGCTTCATGCCACGTACTTTTCCCTATCTGTGTAAAAAGAAAACCCTCTAGGGGTATTCAAACTCTGAAAAGAAAGTATTTTAAGTCCAAAAAGATGATAATAATGTGAAAGTGTTGGCTTGAAATGACAAAAGCCCTAAGCTTTTAAAACTTTACAATGTTTAAAGTTTAAAGAATTTGCATGAAACTGCCATTAGTTTACCATAACCGTTATTACTGCTAACAGCAGTTCAATCATATGTCTTAAATCTGGGATTTCAATGGCTCAGGGAAATTATCATTCCAAATAAGTAACATGAGTAGCTTGCTAAGTTATCCTGAAGAGCAGTCATCCCTCATCTTTTTGGAGGAGAATTCTCCAACAGTCTCCCATGTAGTTTCCCATCAGAAGGCAAACACGCCTCCCATATGATTTTTCCCCTCACCAAATAAGCCCTAAATGTGTTTCTGAGTCAGTGCATCCCTTGATATGAAAAGTTACCTAATAACGTTACATAAATATGGCTTAACAGACTGGTGTGGCTGCCTAGGTTTACATTCCCACAGGGCTCCTGCAGAAGTCCAGCAGATGTGGCTCCTGGCAGAAAATCAGCCAAGATAATGAGAAAAGACTTCAACTTCCATATGCTGGTATCAGCCCAGATTTAATGTGCTCCTCTGAGTGCTTCCCTTCATCAAAACTTCTGTAGCACTCTGGCAAGATTTTCTCTGTTTTTACAAGAGATGTTCACAGAAAGGCTGGCAGTGCATAGTTACTTTGCTACCTCTGCTTTTCTGCTGCTTTTCCATTGGCCCT
>VYZX01012652.1:0-11328 GCA_013401335.1 Brachypteracias leptosomus
AAGGTAAACCCACCACAATCTCCCGCCGCACCTTACAACCTGGTATTCTATGATTTTATAAATGCATTGAGGACTTCCATATATCCTGGATATACGTCTCCCACATTCTTGTGCAAGAGTCCATATTTTATACCAGTTCCTAGCTTCCTAGGAAGGGCATTGCCCCTTAGTTCCCAACACAAACAGCACTGTTAGAGTCAGCCTGCCAGAAGAGAAGCCAAGGTACTACTTCTTCAATCCAATTACCCAGACACTCATGGAAGCAGCTCTACACAGAAAACCAGGTTATATCTGCAAACACATTTTCCTGTCATCACTCCACCATTTCTACACAAGACAATTGCTTACAAAACCACAGGAAGAGACTGACTAGAAAACACCATTCCCAGTGCAAAATTTTGATATATGCTTACAAGAACAAAATATAGATGTTGTTGGCCCTTCAAGGAAGCAGTACAATAGAACCCACAGAAGATCATGACACTATTAGTTTTCTATAGTAGACATTCCTTAAGAGATTGTAATTAGTTCACCAATTATTCTCTAAAAAGGATGAACAGTCTCACATCTAAGAACAAAGTTATTTCATCTGTTTTCATATCACTTATACATCCACTTTCTATGAGTAGTCTGAGTTGAATATGAAAACGTAGGCAAGAAGGAAGAAGGCAGGAGATGAAATACAGATTTGACAAACACAAGGTAATACATAGTAAACAAAGTAATATGAACTACTGAGTCATACTGCTTGAATTTAAAGGTACTACATCAAACACAGGAACAAAGTACAAGGCTTCAGGGTAGACAGCTGAGTTACAAGAGTGTCAAGTTCAATGTCAATGAAGACAACAAAGACTGGAAGCATGCACAGCTAATGAAAACATCTCAAGTATGTTATTTTCTTTTACACGCGTTCAGATGGAGCCTTATTCTGGTCAGTCTGATAATAACTTTTACAAGCAACAATATCATTCAAAGACAACATCCAAAACAAATCTGTGAATAGGAAAACTATTTGAGAGGAAATAATAAGGAAATGCTGTTATGAAGAAATCATCATTATAATGTCCACAGTGGATAAGAACAGAAGAGAGCTCTACTGGGTCTGGCTGGGAGTTAATTTTCTTCATAGTAGCCTGTGTGGTGCTGTTTTGGATTTGCAACTAAAACTGTTGGTAACACCAAAGTTTTGGCTATTGCTGAGCAGCGCTCACACAGCTCAAGGCTTTCTAACTGTCCCTGCCAGCAAGTAGGCTAGGGGTGGGGCAAGAAGTCAGGAGGGGACACAGCTGGCTCAAATTGGCCAAAGGGGTATTTCATGCCATATGATACCCTGTTCAATAATTAAAAACTATGAGGTTGTCTTCCAAGGTAGCCATTGCTCAGAGACTGTCTGGGCATCAGTCTGTTTGTGGGAAGTGCTGTGTGGTTGCCTTTGCATCACTCTTCCTTCCACTATACTGATTATTAATGTGCAAAAGTGATTACAGGGAAAAAGGCTTCTCCGTTAAGATCAAAATATTCCTAAATATTCTGAAGAAAAATTTGCCTTCAGATTTCTAAGATCACTTCTATTAGATAACCAGTTTTAATTAGGAGTGTTTGATCACTAGAGACAAACTTCACTGCGTACAAAAATAAACGATAGGAAAATATAGCATTAATTTAAAATATAACAGATATGAATGGCTATATATGTTTCATATTGTGTGTATATATAATGTCAAGTGTTTGCACACGCAACTTGTTTTGGAAGACTAGGTTCTCAGCTGCTTTTTATACCATTTGGTCTATTGATATTACTATATTTAGCTCCACAGAAGTGCTAATTCTTATTAAAATTGAAAGGATATAGTAAATTTGAGCATTAGTCATTAGACAATTTAAAAGTCAAATCATTCTTAACAGTAGGGTGGCTAGAAGTCAGACAGTCTGCAAATACTGCAAGCCTCAGCCAGGGAAAGCACATCTTAAACTGGAAACTTTTTGATTAAGGAATCAACTTGTTCATATAGAGATGGTGACAATGTTTGTTGTCATTTTAAAACAGTGTTAGCACAAAATATAACTTACTTATGAACTGGCAGCAAGCATACTTTTACTCTGCAAAACAATAAATACTTTTTTTTTTTGCTGCTTTTTGTCCTGCACCAGGTTATTAACATTATCTTATTTCTGAAGGTCAAAAATCCCATGAGTCAGAGGCAGGTTTATGTCACCTTCACTCTCCTTGTTTGCACAAATTGATACATCATGTCACAATGTAGAACCCTTACAGATCTGGATCCAAAGTTAGTTGGGGTGGCTGGGGGGAAGGCAGGGAATGGGGGTGTGGAATTGTATTCACTTCAAGAGGCTGTGGAACAGACTACAGTTTTGATTAGTGATTGGAAATGCAAATTTTAAGATGCACTTGATTTTTCTCTCTGCAGAACACTCACATGATTTTGGTCTGGCAAACAGATTAAATAAACTATGAGGGTCACTGACAGACTACATCTCTAACTTTGTTGATTTATTAGAAGGTATTTTGGGTAGCATTATCATGTGACCAGGAGCCAGGAAATACACGTACAAATACACATGCAAGTGTCCAGGGCCTGGGAGATAGATACTCACACTTAATGTATATTTACACACACGTGTATGAATACAAACATCATAAAAAAGTGTAATATACTTCATTATGGTTTTATATTTGCATGTGCCAAATTGTTTCTCTTACTTAGCCTTTATCAGTTTCATAAATCAAACACTACAACATTCAAACTTTTCAACCTGATGAAGAATAGTTTCCATATATTAACTTTCTCATACAGCATGTTATCATGGACCAATTTATACTCTCCTATGATCTTACAATTTCTCAGTCATTTATCTTAAAGTTCATTTGAACTAGTACCTCTTTGGAAGCATTTAGTCAAATTGAAATTTGGAAACTGAGAGAAACTCTTTAAAAAACAAAACAAAAAACAAACCAAAACACCAAAAAAACACCCTCTTCTATTTGAGATCAGTTGTTACATAATTCTGAACAGCATATTTAGATCAGAGAAATGGACCCAATTTTTATATTAAACACAACAGATAATATTATATATAGCTTTCATATAGCTATCTTACTTGTCACCAATCTTTTAAAACTCTCCATAAATATTAGAGCATCTATTTTCAGATCTTCTCCAAGAAAGATAGATATGGGTCAATTATTGTACAGATAAGAAAACCAAGTTAGATATATAGTTTACAGACAAGACTTTCTCATCTGAAGTTTTATGACAGAATGTGAAGAACTCAAAACTACTGAGTTATACCTGCTTAGCTGTAAAACTATTCTTCTATCTGGTTTTGTTCTGAAGAGTCATTCTGAATACTGCATTTGACCATGCATTTTTGTATGCCAGAATCTACTAAACAATTGCTATCAGGTTTCCATAGATGAAAGAGACTGAGATTAAACAGCTTCTCACACATAATTTGGTCTCTCTGATTACACTTAGAGGCCCTTCAGTCACCCCAGTCACCCCAAAACCCCTTCAGTCTTTTACTACAGCTTCAAGCTGTGACAATTTAGATATGTGAAAAGTTAAATAGCTCACTTAGAAGTCCGCTTCTGTATCGTAAGTATTGATGGCAGCATTGTCATAGATTTCAGTGGGAGCTGGATTACAGTTTGAAACACATCACATATACATTCATCAGAAAAAAATCAGAGACTTTCAAAACTTCTTCAAATCACTTCATACTGAACCAGCCTTACTATAAATCAGGAAGAGGTGGCAGGCCAGTTTTGCAGAATACTACAAAAAGCTATTGAAATAAACCTTTTCTCATTTTGCCATTTTCTTACAAATCTCTTGTTATGACTTATGTGACAAGCAATCCTCAGGGAGTGAAAAAGCTATTTCCAAAAAATGGAACAGAATAAAAAGAGCAAGGGACAAACAAATTTCAAAGTTGTCTTCTGAAACAGGCAAAATATTTATCTGCTAGAAACCAATCCTACTATGAAGCAGCAACCAGAATGTATATAGTTTAAGGTTACAGCTTATAAGAAATCACACAGGCAAAGAGTTTTGGTAATTTAGTGTAAAAGGATAGTCTGGTGTAGCTGCACTAGTGCATATTTCAAGTGGGTATGCATTTCATTCTCTCTTACATGAAACCAGATAGGCAAAGTGTAACCAGCCTCCCCAGTTCCATATGCTACAGACTGTTTCTGTTGTCATAGCAACAAGAAACTGCTAATAAATCTCTCTGTGATAAAGAATTAAATACCAGTGATACTGAATATCTATAAAAATATTCAGAGATGAGTTTATCTTCTATCTTAATTCACTGTATAGGACAAATATAAACATATCAATCTAACCACTCAACATGGTGTCTCTTAGGAAGGGAAAGTCCAAAGCTTTAGCAACCTTCCCACAAGTCTTACTGATACCAGTTTTGAGATTCATTACATTGAAAGCCCCTATAGAAATGTAGGAATAAAATACCCTATCAGTGAAATGGGACTATAGCCCCTTTTCTCAGCATTCCCAAAGGGCTTAGAGCAGCATGGACGTGACACAAGACAACAGATAATTTCTCAGTGACTGAGATTAAGAGGAAAGCTGATGACCTCTCTTCCTTGAAAAGCCTGGTCTAAACAGAAAGGAGAAAGGTACTCTAGAAATTCCCTGCAGAGAATTACATAAGTTTTTAACTCTTTTCCTAAAAATGAAGTAGTGAAGACATGGACATCATAACATGTGCATTTTTTTCCATATGAAGAAGTTTGTGTTTTAAACTTCTTGCCTCTGCTGATCTATTTCTCTTATGTTTACAAAGGTGTCATAATAGAAAAGGCTATCATTTTCTAGATGACTATCTCTTACCATTTATTAATGTAACAATCATCTTTTCTTCAAAATTACTTTTTGCATACATTATAGGGTATTTGGAAGGTCAGGAATTAGTATTTTGGGACTATATATTTCTTCCTTTTTTGATTGTTCTTTTTGTATCCACTGAGTTTTTTAACTTTTCTAAGTCAGACATTCAGGAGGGTAGTTTGATACCTTCAGCATATTGGCTCCATTTAACACTCCCCTGGTGATAGCTAGAGCTCAGGTACCATATCATCTTAAAGGTACAATTTTTTCTAGATGACAAAAAGGAGCTACCTCAAAATAACGTGCCTAGAATGCTGAAAATTGCAATCGTGCCTTAATATCAGTATGAGGGACAGTACAATATTTTTAAGAAACTGCATGTCAGCTGCAATCCTTAATACCTTCTGTTGCTTTACTTAAGAATTTTCTCATTAAGAGCTCATTTGTTCAAACACACATAATGGAATGTTCTTTCAGTGATATATGACAGTGATTAAATGTCCACTTAAAATGTTGGCTTTCTTTTAAAATGTATAGCCTTAATGAATCAAACATCAGCTATTTCTTTACAATTATATTTTTGTAAGTCCCATGTTAATAATAGAGCACTCCACTCACTGTATGGAGTAGATCTTATGTAGATCATATAAAATAGCATAGCAAACTCATGTACATCTTTGGCATTAGCAGCCACTAAATCAGCATCAAGTTTTCATATAAAGTCTCTGAAGCCAACATTGCAGTTGTACAGAAACAGTACCAAATGTCCCACAGATGTTTGCAAATTACATCCAGAATATTTTCTCAGATAGCACTGTACTTGCCCATGTCACCTTCATTAGCTAAAAAGAATTAATGTAGAACCATCATGGCTATAACTCAGGTCTTTTATTTGCATTTAAGTATTGTATTACTACATAGTTCACCTTTTTTTGTTTAGCCTAGCAAAGCAAAGGAAGTACACCGAAAATAAAAGCACATTGTGCACTAAAATTCTGATCAGTAGGCTGTAATATATTTCATTTCTTGAATGAATTATGGCCAAAGAACTCAGATTAACAGTAGCTCCCCCATGTCAAACTTTTAAGACCCATGGGTAGTCAAGGTTGGGTTCTTTGTTTTCAGCTACTGTTTCCATTTTGCTCAAAATCTTGAAGTGTAGTACTGATAAGAACCATTCTTATGGCACTTCAGATACCAGGAGGAGATATTAATGTTTGGATGGACAAAATTAACATTCAAAGATTTTTTCAAAGGCAATTTGAGTTTTGGGAAATGAAAAAAAAAAATCAGGTACCTTCACAATTAAGTTGATAGCTTTAAATATAGTGGACTTCCCATAAACTGCTGTTTTGTTTCAAAATTCTATTTAATTATTCATTTTATATTAGATTTGTTCGTGAAAGCTTTGAACAATATTTTCAGGGGTTAGAGCCTGGAGGTGGAGGGGAATTAAACCCACACTCACAGCTGCCTGCACTTAGAGGAAACAGAAGAGTTTCTTTATACAAATGAGTATATTCTATTTTACACAAACATTCAACCTCCATTATATTCTTTTTCAGAAGATTATTAAGCACACATTGGATTTCTCATCTGAGATCTAATCAGGTACTGTTCTCAGTGACCAAAAGTCCAAAACCAACTCTTATAGTTTCTAAAACAAAAATTATTTCTTCTCAGTTGAAATAGATCTAGAACACCAAAGCACGTGATTGTTCTTCTAAATGCCAATTCAAATTATCTTCAGAATATACTACTTCATTTTGAGACAGTTCCTTAAAAAAAAATATAAAATAAATCAGTGACTAAGTGTGAAATTCTGACTTTTATTTTTCAGCTTGTGCCTCATTTGGGGATAAATACTGTTTACAGGTCAAGTAGCATTTGACAGACTAGTTGTTGTCTAATAGGATGTCAGCAGATGAAAAAGCGATAGTCAGGAGTAGGAATTAATATTTCTTTTCAATTTCCTATCTTGAAAGTGACAGTAGGGCATTTTTTGGAGTTAACTTTAAGAAAATAACTAAGCCATTAAACAAAAACACAGGAAAATTTTTAGGTGTTCAATGGAACTTTCATTCACAGGGTTAAAACTGAAATCTAAACCCTCAAATACAACACTTTCTAGTACCAATATATAGTCATGCTTCACATCCCCTGTGACGTTTCAGAACGTCAGGGCATTGAAATGCTTGGACCTTGGTGTAACCTGGTTTTGCCACATAATGTTGTTGCCCTCTAGTGATTAGCCAGTGTTTGAAGACTACAAAGTTTCATGCTGCAATAAAGCCAAGGACCAAATCTAGACTTGTGGCCAGCGAAAGCTGATGAGCTAACTGCACAAAAGATGCTTTTAAGTCATTCTGTAAAGATGGTGTGTTTGCATAGCACAAAAGAAGAAAAAATAGTTTTAGAAGTGCAAAGTCTATAGACAAGCAATTTGTTCTAGAAAATAGGACTCTTATGACAGCTCTGGCTTCTCTACTTACAGATGCCTTCAAAACAAGAGTATGGATCCAATCATTCTCTAAAACCACTCATAGAGGTTAACTCACATGCTAAATACACTAGAATCTCATTAGTATTGAAGCTGTTCCATCTCTATTCCTTCTCCTTCAGCCACACAGGTAATGTAAAATGTTAACTTGTAAGTTAAGTAAGTAACTTGTAAGTCCCAGACTAAATCTGGGAATAACCCAATGTCTGCAACAATAATTAAATTTTTGAAGGTGATAATACAGGTGGCATAAGTCTCACTGTAGCTCTAAAATTTGGCCTCTTGTGTGCATTTAAAAATGCAGCAGAATGTTGTCAGCTGATTTGAGGCAGAATAAAAAGTCCTGGGACAACCAGTGGAATTGATGACTATGAACTTTTCTCCAAAGACTGGTATTCTTCCTTAATATCTCCCAGGAGACAAAAAGAAGCAACTGCAATTGTTTCCATTAGGTTTGTCAGAACAGATTTCCATTAACTCCCACTTGTCTTTGTTACTGCAGACTGTGAAAGCAGCCTCTGTGAGTACCCAGGATTTTTCATATCACTGTCATCTTCCACAAGTGAACTTGCCTCTGTCTAGAAGTGTCAATCTGCAGCACTCTTCTTGCAGACTTGTTTTATACGCTTTTACTGCTGATTTCTCTTTGCTGTTGCTTTCTCTCATTGTCTGTCTTTATGTGAATGTGATCACTGTTACTTTGGTGTTTAGGGTCTTGCCTTGAATGTAAAATACAAACACAATAGATAAAGAGATTCTAGAAAAGCAAAACTCTTCCAGAAAATGGCTCTATACCCCTGTTGTGTACACAACAGCTCTTCTCCCTGCCAAGAAGTTGGTTACTGTATATGAGAAAGGTCTTAACTCCAGGTACCTTTCATCATATCCTAACACTACCAGCCTGCATATGGAAGGGACATATTCAATACTTTTTATAGAAGGGGAAATATTAAGTCATTACCAAATATGAAACAAAAGCCACTGTAAAGTTCTGAAAAAAATAGGAAAAGCTTTTGAAAAATGAAATGTCATCACTTTCCATAGCTTTTTCTCAATCCTGCTTAAGACAAGGAAACTGACCTGAATTCCTTGAGAAATCTGAGAAAGAAGCTTTATGGAAGTTTCTCCCATACCTGTCAGCTTTTATATGAGCTTTTATATTAAGTAAACTGGATTCACTTCTTTAAAACAACAATTTAATAGCTCAGACAAGAGCACTGGAAAAATTAGAGTTTCAGAGAAAGAACGTGACACATTTACTTTGTCCTGGAACTGTAAGGATATGGGCAATATTAGAGTCCCTTATGAGACATGGGGGGTTTGCTGTTCAAATAAGACAGAAAAATCACAGCTTTCTTTTAATGTCTTCTAAGATATCTGCTATGTTTTAGGGTTTTTTTGGTGACAGAAATATTCAGATATAAGCCTCAGATATTATTTTTTAATAATAATTGCCTATAAGTAATTTGGTTGCTCTTGTAAAAGAAATAGTGTATATTTCAGAGCCCAGAGTTTTACTGGCTACACCTCAGCCCCAGTACTGGAACACATACCCTGATCACAGCCCAACTACATGACAGGACAAGGTATGAATATGTACTTCAGTTTCCTACAGCAAAAAGTCCAGACCTGTGGAAAAGCAGCAAGTTCCACCTGCATTCCTCCTTTTCTAGGTCCACCAAGGAATGAGGACTGAGCATTACTGGGCCTACTGTACCTGCCCTTAAGTGTAGACACAGCCATTTTTCTCGAGCTCCCTAAAGCAACATCAGAGAAATCAACACTCTGGTATGAACTACATTTAGAGCAGTTCAAAACTGAATCCAACGTAAGTTGCTTAATGACACATACGTAGCACAGGTTTAAGCTTCTGCCTCAACTATAGGCAAAAGTTCCAAACTCAGTTAGAAACTGGACATTTTGAAAAGCTGCAGAAGACATCTGGCCTTGAAATGTTGAATACATATTTCTTACATAGCTTCTGGTTTTAAGTCTCATTTTGAAATTAATTTAGTTCAACCAACACTTTTGGTAAAGCAACTGACACAGAATAGTATTTCTTATAGATACTTAGGCAACGTATTTCACTGGAAGGATGAAAGTATTATATCTTTTAAAACAAATTCCTTTTGGGGTAGTAGAAATGCAAATTTATAACAACAGACAAAAATATTTGAAGTTTAGGTTTACATATTCATGTGTGCATATACATAGACACATAAAAAAGATTGAATCAGTTTAGAGGCAAGCATTAAGGCACTTTGTTACATTCAAATGTCAGTTTACCACTTTCAAGGTTAAAGTTTTTTTCATGTATCCTTTTCAAATAATCTCTAAGGACTTGAACATTTTACGCAGGCTTGGTTGTATTTGAAGTGCTCTATATATCAAAGCTGCAGTTAACTAAGGTGCACCAATGCCGAAAAAAAATATTCAGTTTAAGGTTCAATTTGGATGATTACCAAATATTCGCAACAGCAAAACTCTGAGGCTGATTAAGCTGTTACTTCCATTTTAAAATGATGCAAGATCACTAATTCATTCTAATGCCAATGGAAGTCAATTCATGCGACTTGTACTGAAAAAGTTGAGGCACTGTTGCAGGAATGCCATATTGTTGTTCCAGAACCAGCCCATTACAACAAGTCCATGAAGTCAAAACAATTAATAAAAGCTTTGATTTTCCCCCCCCCCTACCAAATATGATAATCTCCTTTGATTATGTCTAATAGAGCATAGGCCATTTGGCATATAAATGGCAATGAACCATGTCTATAGAGATTCATTCTTTCAAAGCCCCAAAAATACATTCAAAGCTTCACAGATAAGATGACAACAATCATAAACAATTTATCAAATTGAAATGCAGTCATCTTTGGGGTGAACGGCAATACTAATATTTTCTCTTGTAAATGCACCATTGTACTGCTTTGGGATTAGCATTATCTGATTGGAGCTCAGCTATAAAATCATTTCAAGATCCCTTTCAACAGCTGGAAGAACTTCTGATTTATGGCAGCTAAAAACAAAGGTATAAATGTTGCTTTGAATCTGAGTGTCTGCACTGGAGATAATGCAGATTTTCAGCATACAGCACTAAGAACATAACTTGGTATGTGGAAGACAAGGTCCTATCAGTTGATTACAATGCTAACACTGAGAAAGCCACTGACCAGTGTCATCAGATCTCATGAAAGCTTTTTTTAATCTGCTTAGATGAACTTCTAAATTACATTGTCTCCTCTTCAAAACAAGATGATATCTTTCTTTAGAGACTCTACCCAGGTTTTTCTGTGCTGCCTTCTTTTAAATAAAGTCTTACTATTTCTTACTATTTAAAAAGAAAAGGAAATCTATTTCTTCTAGGAGTACTTCACAGCATAAAGAATTACTTCAATCATATTACTTGACAAAAAGATCTAATTCACCATACACAAAGCCTGATAACCAAAGGGACTTTAAATTACATACTGAAAAAAGTAAAGTAAATCTTGATACTAATTTTTCCCTTTGCAAAAAATCTTGGCTTTTTGAAGCACTGATATTAGAAGAGATATGTCCATATTGTTCTCCAATACCTAAATGCAGTAGAACATAAAAGCTAACATTTCACATTTCATTTGTGCACCTTGCTGGTTGTAACTTATGACCACTCACCCCTACACTGACATTCAAAAATGGGAGGAAAAAATTATGTGGAGAACATCACTGCTTTCTCCCAGTAGATATCACTTGCCACATCCCTTTTGCCCCAGGAGTCACATTAAAAATTCAGGGTTTAAAATAATTCAAATACAAGATTGAGAATTAGACAGACCTTTTTTTATCGCCTTACTACTACAAGCTACAGTCTGTTGAAAAGCAAAATTACTAGCATAATGAAATGAAACCATTTAATAGATGTGTGCCTCCAAGGCACAATCTCAGGGTTAGTGCTAGATGCTGTACAGC
>VYZX01012652.1:16517-55681 GCA_013401335.1 Brachypteracias leptosomus
ACTGACATTCAAAAATGGGAGGAAAAAATTATGTGGAGAACATCACTGCTTTCTCCCAGTAGATATCACTTGCCACATCCCTTTTGCCCCAGGAGTCACATTAAAAACTCAGGGTTTAAAATAATTCAAATACAAGATTGAGAATTAGACAGACCTTTTTTTATCGCCTTACTACTACAAGCTACAGTCTGTTGAAAAGCAAAATTACTAGCATAATGAAATGANCCAAGAATTACAAATAAAGGTAGAGTAAAACAGTGGAGCACTGGATCTAGAGTTTGTTTTTCTGAACAAGGACTTTCACACCACTGCTTTTAGTGTTTAAGCTGATCAAAGAGAAAAGCCAAGTAGGAATGAGGCAGCACAAGCCTCCCTAGCTTGAATTGAGAGGAACAGGGATAACAATGCCCACACTTTGCTTCAGCAAGATGGAAGAGATGGAGTAGGCTCTGTCTTCTTCACTGATTCTCCAGTTATTAGTGCCCAGTCCAAAAACTCCCCCAATATCCACTGTGTCATTTATTTACCAAAGTATTGCTGTGTTACCTCACAAGAGCTAACAAATTGGCAGGGAAAAAAAGAGTAATAAATAGAGGGTTGGGAGGTTTGTTTCAATGGATGAAGTTGTGTCCAGCAACAAAAAGATAATATTGTCACATTAACATTAACTTTGTAATCTCTTGGTTCAGCTTCTGTGAGATGCCCTCCTTGTTTAACAGGGAGGGAGGCAAGTGTGGCAGCTCATTTACAAATTTTGTGTAAGGCTGTTGAATGTGCAAAAAGCTTCCGCTTTATGAACATCTGTATATTCTTATCAGGTAACTTTACTTGTTCTGGTTTATTTTCTATAATCCCTTCTTTTTCGTACTTACATCCTCTGCTTAGTGCCACACAAGGCTTCCATCAGTGCAGTATCCGCAGTTCTGTTCTGTTTCCTCCCTCCTCTTACTGTGGGATAGAACCATGCTGTTATCCTAATTCTGACTTCTTAATTCACTGATTTCATCTTTTACCCTCCACTGTTATTCTCCATTTTATTTCAAGACTATTAAGATTAGATTTAATTTCTGTTGATTTCCTGGTTTTGTTTGATATGTGGAGCTTATCAGCTCCAATCTTGTTTTCTTAGTATTTCTGCAACCTCATGTAATAGATTGCCATCAACTTGTCCATCTTCTACCTAAACTATTTCTGACAATCTAACATTATATGCATATTTACAGGCTTCTTATATATCTGTCTCATTCCTTTGAAGTGCTGACTAATGGTTGCTTGTCCTTCAATTTCCATTCTTTTTGATCAAGATAGTTCAATATTTACAGCAGGGCAAGTCTGAATATTTTATGCAAGTCTTCAGCAGGTCCCAATTTTGTCTCTGTAAGCATATTCATTATCCAATAATTGCCTGCATAGTCTGATTATGATTTTTTTTCCTTTATTTCCTTTAAATTGTACAAGTTTATAATTTAGGTTTTATTTATCAAAGTTATTCCAACCTACTTCCACACTAGCCGCACTGTGCCGGCCCTTTTATTTTGGGGCAGTTGAAATCTAATTACATCTAAATACATACATTATTTTTCTATGCCTTCTATAGAGCTTCTCCTATTACTGTGGCAGCACCAAAAGGCAAATAAACNTAGATGTATTTTTACACAAGCAATGCAATTTCAAGTTGGAGAGGAAGGGAAACAAACAGAGAACATCTGCTCAGTCACCCAGGATCTTTCTAAATCTATCTGCAAGAAATACATACCTCTCTTCCTGAAGGAATTGTATTGAACCAAGCATCATCTATGCACACGCCAAACTCAAAATCTACTTTTGCCTCCTCTGGAAGGGTATAAAAAGCTTTTGGTGCAAGAATTGTTCAGAGTCCCATCCAGCCTGGCCTTAAAAATTTTCAGGGGTGGGGCTCCCATCACCCCTGGAAATTTTTAAGGCCAGGCTGGATGGAGCTCTGAGCAACCTGATCTAGCGGGAGGTGTCCCTGCCCATGGCAGAGGGGTTGGAACTTGATGATCTTTAAGGTTCCTTCCAACCCTGACAATTCTATGACTCTATGATTCCAAGAATTACAAATAAAGGTAGAGTAAAACAGTGGAGCACTGGATCTAGAGTTTGTTTTTCTGAACAAGGACTTTCACACCACTGCTTTTAGTGTTTAAGCTGATCAAAGAGAAAAGCCAAGTAGGAATGAGGCAGCACAAGCCTCCCTAGCTTGAATTGAGAGGAACAGGGATAACAATGCCCACACTTTGCTTCAGCAAGATGGAAGAGATGGAGTAGGCTCTGTCTTCTTCACTGATTCTCCAGTTATTAGTGCCCAGTCCAAAAACTCCCCCAATATCCACTGTGTCATTTATTTACCAAAGTATTGCTGTGTTACCTCACAAGAGCTAACAAATTGGCAGGGAAAAAAAGAGTAATAAATAGAGGGTTGGGAGGTTTGTTTCAATGGATGAAGTTGTGTCCAGCAACAAAAAGATAATATTGTCACATTAACATTAACTTTGTAATCTCTTGGTTCAGCTTCTGTGAGATGCCCTCCTTGTTTAACAGGGAGGGAGGCAAGTGTGGCAGCTCATTTACAAATTTTGTGTAAGGCTGTTGAATGTGCAAAAAGCTTCCGCTTTATGAACATCTGTATATTCTTATCAGGTAACTTTACTTGTTCTGGTTTATTTTCTATAATCCCTTCTTTTTCGTACTTACATCCTCTGCTTAGTGCCACACAAGGCTTCCATCAGTGCAGTATCCGCAGTTCTGTTCTGTTTCCTCCCTCCTCTTACTGTGGGATAGAACCATGCTGTTATCCTAATTCTGACTTCTTAATTCACTAATTTCATCTTTTACCCTCCACTGTTATTCTCCATTTTATTTCAAGACTATTAAGATTAGATTTAATTTCTGTTGATTTCCTGGTTTTGTTTGATATGTGGAGCTTATCAGCTCCAATCTTGTTTTCTTAGTATTTCTGCAACCTCATGTAATAGATTGCCATCAACTTGTCCATCTTCTACCTAAACTATTTCTGACAATCTAACATTATATGCATATTTACAGGCTTCTTATATATCTGTCTCATTCCTTTGAAGTGCTGACTAATGGTTGCTTGTCCTTCAATTTCCATTCTTTTTGATCAAGATAGTTCAATATTTACAGCAGGGCAAGTCTGAATATTTTATGCAAGTCTTCAGCAGGTCCCAATTTTGTCTCTGTAAGCATATTCATTATCCAATAATTGCCTGCATAGTCTGATTATGATTTTTTTTCCTTTATTTCCTTTAAATTGTACAAGTTTATAATTTAGGTTTTATTTATCAAAGTTATTCCAACCTACTTCCACACTAGCCGCACTGTGCCGGCCCTTTTATTTTGGGGCAGTTGAAATCTAATTACATCTAAATACATACATTATTTTTCTATGCCTTCTATAGAGCTTCTCCTATTACTGTGGCAGCACCAAAAGGCAAATAAACAGCAGGACTTTGTTATGCCAACACCTTACAGGTAAAATAGGAGACAATCCTGGCCCTGCAAACACTCTCCAGATAAACAAAAGCACAAAGAAAAATATGGACTCTGCTTGAAAACAGTCATGTCCAGCAAGTAATACATCATGTTTAGCACAACGACATTTTTTTTAGATGGGGTAGGAACTACCTGAAGGCTGGTGAGGTGAAAAATAGCAAAGGAGAGCAAAGAAGAAGATCAACAGTTCATTTGGGACTAAGTGTGGATCATCAGGCTGGTCAGAATGGAAAATGTAGAAAGAAAGCTTGAGGAGTTTTGCCCTGGCTTGTAAGCAGGAGCAGATTAGAGTGGGTAAAAAGAATCATATGAGAATTTCTTTGTTGTCATAGGCAATTCCCTACTGCTCAAGTGAAGGTACAGTGATAAATAACAGCAGCTGTACCTGGATATGACATCCTTCTCTCCAGATCACACTGAATGCAGGGAGAATAAAGTAGAAAAAAAAAATCCAATGTGGTTGCTGTGGCTTTGCATCCAATATTGGCCTCTGTCAGAGGTAGAGTATCAGTGTATCTGGATCTCTGGGTTTTGCCTTATCTCATGAACCAAGTAGTTCAGAAGACATTTGTCCCCAATATCTAACTTTCTTGGTTTTCCTTCCTTTCATCTTCCCTTCTAAAGTGGGAAATAGCTAAGAGGAAAGGACCCATGATGTATTTGAGATTCAAACAATAAATTTGACAGAAGTGCTTGTTTGAAAAAATAAGTTGATCTAGAAAGAGGAATCTTCTGAAAGATCAACTCCAGAAAAAAGAACATGAAACCTTCTAGTAAAAACACCAGTGTAACATCCAACAAATTAAATAGGTTAAAAAGTACTTTGTCATTGTCTCGTGGTGAGGATGTTTATTTCACCCCATCATTATGTCTTCACAGGGTGAAATGAAGTCACCATATAATATTTTTGTCTTGAACACATTGCTTTCTATCACTGATCTTTAAAATTATATTCAGAAACAAAAGAAAATTTATTATTTCCTTTACAGAAAGGGACCATTTCCTTTTGACAACTTTGAAATATTTTTGGTATCCAAGCTTATGTCCTAGATCTATCATTTACCATAAGCTAAATAAGATCATACTAAAGTTAAGAATTTTGCATGATCTTTGAAGTATTAAAGTTAGTGGTATGTTTCAGGAAGACTGAAATATCTAACTGAATCACACATTAAACTGAAAGTTTGTATTTTATACAAGGTATACATGGAGAAGAGTATGACATTGTTCATGACTACTCTGTGAAAAAAAAAAATAAACTAAAGTGTTTTTAAAAGATAACAAAAGCTCTTTTCTCAAAGTAATATCCTCTAGATGTCCCTATAGAACTCATTCACAATATCCTTTCAGATAATCATATACCAAATCTATATATCTGTTGAATTATGGAAGCAGTCTGAAAATACTCAGCACACTGGAGTCAGGTCTAGCAAATCACTGGCTTGACCCATTACATCAAGGATCTTTCCCCCCTATGCCTAAACAAATTCAAAATTACATTATTCCTTCCTTATTTTCTTGATCAAACTTATAAGTTATTTTATTTATAAATTTTGGTCACAAGTGTTTCCCAAGTGCTCTGAAAAAAGCTGTAAAAGTTTTCTGTAAGCAAAATTTTTAACTTTAATTAGAAAATTTTTTCATACTACTTTCAATCTGCAGAAGGAATATACAGCCTGGAATGTCATCTTTAAAATTTTGGATTTCTGGTGAGAGATACCATAATATTGATAAAATATGAGTTCAATCATTACAACAGCAATTTTTCCTTAAAAAAAAAAAACAAAACCAGAAACAAACAAAAAAATCCCACAAGCAGTTTGTTCTTTAAGTTATTCTATCCAGCTCTAACATGGACATATTTCCTACCTGCAGGACTTGTTCAAATCTTGAAAAGGTGTCAGCACTCTGGAATACAAACACCACTAAAACATTGCTATGGTCATGGAAGCTGTCAACTATATCTCTCCATTTGAACTCTGCAACTTCAAAACATAACTTTATTTACAGTCAACTTGTGGGAAAAAGACCTCTGTCAAGAATGTTCATGAAAATTCTAAGTATTTGTAAGCAATAGTTCTGAAGTGTGCAGTTACTTTCTTTTTAAGTTTTCATAAATTTAAATAGAGTGTTTACAAAGTAGGATTTCTGTTCTTCATTACCTGAATCAATTGATTTATGATATAAAAGTTTCCCAGTTCTATTATATTTGAAGACACAAAGTATATTTAAATCATACATTACAGAAGCATAATTTGTTTCTTAGGACAACCCCAGAGGACATACACAGAAACTCTGGGGTTTGTTTTTTGATTTTCCTCTAAGTCTTAAGATTGCATACACTTTCCCATTCTTGGTCAGAAAACACTATAGCTCGATTTCTTAGACACAGGCTGCTCAGGTGTGAAAGTCATCACCTACTCATTTGTTCTTGAATACTTCAGGAAGTTCAGGAAGAATGATCATCCTTCATACTTGCTGGGTTTTCTTAGGGATCACATAACAGTGAAAGCAAGCAACATGAAGATTTTATTACTTTTTTAATAAATAGTAAAAGTCACCGTTTTTTGCAGAGAACAGTGAAAAAAAGTAATAACATAAAGCTATCTGAGAAGTCCTGCCAATGTTTCATCATTCAGATATCTTTCAGTTTAGACACACCTAAAAAGTTGTCCTTTTCTTGACAACTTTTTTCTCCTTGTCTTTTCTCTCATTTGAATGATGATAAAAAATTACTAATAAAATTATGGTTAAAATGACTGATAAAAAAAAATTCCTTAATTTGTTCACTCCAGATCTTGGCCCCATGACTGAAAGAGAAATGTTATTTACAAAGACCTGTTGCAGCAGACACGTGGTGTTCTGTGCAATTCAACTGATGTTATGTTACAGTATCATTTCTGGTGAACTGTTTTAAGAATCAGGAATATTACTATCAAATTATCAAAACCAGCATCTATGTCCCTTTTCCTTGCCTGCTAAGTGAACTGCAGATTGTTACTCAAAATGCTTATGGGGGTTTTTTTTAGCGGCAAAGAAATGTTAAGTGTCATGAAGCGTTAGTCACTAAGCATTATGCTGTAGAAATAGTTTCCCTTTCCTAATTTTAGCCAAAGCAATCTACCATTCAGTTGTCCATCTGAAACAGTCTCTCTCTCTCTAAGCTGGGGTGGGATGACTACAAACCACACCTCTCAAGTGCAGGGACTTCAGGGACAACTGCCAACCCAGAATATACAAATGGAAATTGATAAAGCATCATCAGCAAGGCCTGATCTGATTCAACAGATACTTCCTCAAACTTCAAAAGCTGACATCTGAAGAACGGTACATAAAAAAGCAAAGTTATAAAATCCCATTAGATAAGTCATACTCCAGAAAATCCCAACACTGCTTTCATCTCTTATCCCCAGCTAGACAGATTCATAGAACGGAATCATAAAATCATGTTCAGGCACACCCCTTTCAGCTTTGATTCTTTGTACCTAGACAGGTTTATTAGAAGATTAATTTAAGATCTGTTTATCCAACCTCATAATCACACTACTGATTGCCCTAATGGTGAGCAAGTTTTTAGGTCAGATGGTCAGTCTTCCCTTGTGGAAACTGGATTCACAGTTCCTTTCTTCTGTGTTCCTTCTAAATGCCATGCAGACCAGTCTCACAGTAGAGAAAAAACTGTTCTACACTTGTCAATAAGTGCCTTTCCAAGTGGAGCATGTTTCCATTTTAAACACCCTCTTGGGTTGTCTGAGCACAGACTCATATCTGTCTAGAGATGATAGTCTGTACTATGTTCTAAATAATCACCCTTCTGGGGAAAGAAAAAAAAAAAAAGGAAAAGGGAGAGGGGCAGGAAGTCAGTTCTTGAAACCTCTTTCAAGGGGTACTACAGGGAAGGTATCTCAATTGTTTCAAATGACTTCCACAGGCCGACACAAACTTCAGAAATACAGGCTTTCAAGTAGAGCAAGCATAACTGAGGCTGCACAAATAAGCTCCTTGGTGTCAGACACTCAAAAACTCATCCTACTTAAGATTTGCCATAAGTGGGGAACTATTAATTGTGTGTATCAAGTGCTCAGGAGTAGTTCAGTATGCCCCTGTCTGCATAGAAGTCTCCAGCAGCATACATAGGGTGACTAGAAGAATTTAAACAGCTCAGATATCCTGCTTCAGGATCTAAATCTATTCTCTATTGACCAATCACAGCTAAAGAGCTGTCAGGAGTCACTAGTGCTCACCACAAATCAAAACTAAAAGCAATGTCTGAACTCCTCTGACATCCCGTTGACCTGACACTTTTGTCCACTGTTGGGATCCACTCAAGTTCAACTATTAACTGATCTCTGATACTGGGCCAATTTACATTTATAAATTGTTTAGGATCACTGACAACTGAACATTTCTTTGGGTTCATACTTGATATAAATAGCCCATGACTCTGCAACCAATCATCTCCTATGTCTATGCCTAGGGATGACTGAAGAAAAGCCACACATCACACATGTGTCCTACAGATATCTTTCCAAGGGAGCTCTCACTTAGCTGATAGCAAGGCTTTCTATTTCACTCTGTCCTCCAGACCAGAACAAAGGCTGAAATACTGCCCAGTGTGTGTGTACTTAAATGCTGTCTACTTCCAGATTCTGGTCTTTTTACTTATGTTCAACTTCAACTGTTGATTTCACTTCCTTGCACAATACCTTGGAGTATAATCAAGATCAATAATAAATGCTATAGCATGTTTCAGTTATTTTACAGAAGGCAAGTTGAAAAAGTTTGAGAAAAATCCATCGAAATTAAAAAGCAGCTTGTTTCTCATTTCAGTTGTCTTGTTTTGTCAGTACCTCCAGTATCTGCAGGTTTAATTTCTCTTTCAAGCTAGAGGCATAAAGCAAAATGCCAAAGAAGAACATTTTGTCCAGCCTTAGCTAGTAATTTTGAGGTAATTACAGTGTTGAATGTTCGGCTTGAAGTTTTCCAGATAATTAGAGGTTTAGGTTAGCTGCCTTTCTTTAGTAAGTATTTCAATTCCAACTCATCTCTGTTAAAACAACCCCCCAAATCACACAGGGAATGACATTCCCTGAGTTAAGAGTAAACAGATTTTGTCATATAGCCTGGTATACCTATAGCTTTCCTAGAAATCTTGGTTAATAAACTAGTTATTCTGGGTTAGAGAATGACTCTATATGATAAAGCATAGCATTAAAATATTTCTGAGAAATCAGTTACTCTATTTTAAAATATGACACCAGCCCCAGAGAGGCAATCACAGTTTGTCTTCTCAGGTGCTTCTACATTAACAGCTAGCATGGTGAACAGAGAAAACAGCCAAGGCTAATTTTGTTGTGGTTGTTAGAGTCCTGGGCTCCATCACACCCCTGTTAACCAGCTGTCAGGTTTGCAACACCTGCTAGTCTTAGGTCACAGACACCGGTGCGCAGAGGAGAGAATTGGGCATCCCCCTTCCACACAGGGTGCGCCAAATAGGATCCCAGTGCATGATTTCAGAGTTGGTTTCAAATGGAGCACTCCACTGATGCCCTTGAGTGCATGCTGCATGAATCCAGGTACAAAGACCAGGCAAATTCCTCCTAAGAAAACCCTTTCCAAAGCACTGAACCATTCAAGTACAGGCTCATTGCGCTTTCTAGCAAGCCGACATTTAATATCATTACATAGTGAAATCAATGACACTAGCAGAACTTTAACTTCTGGTCTCCATCCTGATACTTTCATTTTTCATGTCCCACACAGACCAGGGATCCTAAGCATCTCTTATGCATATAGATAGAAGTAACCTTCCACACACTCAAACTTCAGCAAGGTATCAAAGCAGAGCAGCAGAAAAAATATGTGCAGATCAAGGCAGAACCAAGAATGACTTTTTTGTTTCATACAATGCCTTTCATTCAGCCAAAGACCCTTGCTTAATCAAAACTAAGTACTCTGGGAGGTTTTTAGCTTATTCAACTACATTCTTTAACACCAAAATAAATATTTTCAACTACAAAAATCTTACGTGTTTAAAAAAAAAACAAACAACAAAATATTTAAAATATTTCCATTATTCCAGATTTAAAAGAAAGCGATCCAGCTAAGCACACAAGTTTGCAAACTTATTCAGATTACTTAAATGTACTTACCTCTCCCAACTACTTTAAAATATCTGCTAAAAATTTCACACAGACATAAATGAGAATAATGTCAAGAAGTGCACAGCTGACATAAAGCAAGTATATATACCTTTGCATAGATGGAATCAAGCCAGTAATTTTAGAAATCAACTTATAAATTGTAAATAAATACAAATATTAAAAAGACAATTGCTGAAGTTCGTTAATATCTGTCTTAAACAACAAGACAATCAAAAAACATATCTCACCCATTAACAATGGTGAAATTCACACTTTAGCCATGGATAATTCTGGAGTGCTACTTCTCACTTGCATATAGCACATACAGCAAGAATAGGTCTTAAAAGATTAAGTTTTAAACTTCATCAAACTATTGAACTTGCTATCAAAGTATCATCACTGTGACCAGTAGAGGAGGCTAAAAAAGAGACAGCAGTGCAGCAGCTACCTAGTTCTAAGATTCTTTTCATCAAATTAAGAGCCCAGTGCTGCACCACTGATTTAATGAATACTCTCATCTCTTGCGTCAATGGCATCTTTTCAGCTCTCTGAAGAAACAATAATATATTATGGATTCTCAATCAAGAAATGCATTGTGACTGCAAATTATATACAGAGGGATACAAGAAATAGAATTAAGAATTAAATTCCTTGCGCTGTATTTGAGCTGTAAGCAACCCTCTGAGGGTTTTGAAATGAGCTTTAATGATCGCACCACATAAGGATTTTGAATACTAACATTATCAATAAAAACAGCTCTATAAAATATGCCAGCTCCACAGATCTGTTTCTCATAATACAATTTTATTAGTATCATTCTGAATAGCTACATCATCCTATGGGCAGAAGTAGGTAGGACAGTATCCATTATAAAAAGTAAACATTATATTGCAAACAAAATTGCAAGGCTCATTAGTATTTCCTGCAGATATACCACTAAGGTTGGAGTCCAGCAGACTTTCCCTTGGCTTTATCTTAAAAACATCCACCCCAAGAGACGCACATCAAATACCACTAAACATCCAAGTAGCACTTTCATAGTCATCTAGCTCGTCCGTGGCCAAGGACGGCTATTCCCACTGACATTCCCCTCCCCACCTCCTCCTCCCCCACCTCCCAAGAATTGTTCCCTGTAGTAGCCACATTCTCTGCTGGTTAGGCATCAGCATCCACAGTTCCTCACCACTGTAACTCCAGTAACAGTGCTCCCACTCAAAAACCCAAACAAACCAACAATCTCAAAACACAAACAAAACCCCAAAATGCTTTCACAATGGCTATACACCACCAGCTATCTGAATACTCTTGATTATTCACCACAGCAGTTTTGAGGACATCTTATTGCTTTCAGTCTACTCTTTACAAAACAAGAATTTATTTTAAATGAAAGATTGTGAAAATAATGAAAAAAAAAAAAGACACACATTGGAATAGTCTTTTTAATTCACAATGATATTTACACCAATTTAGCTCTAACCTGTTACTCTTACAAGAGGCAGCCTACACAGCCCTGGGCAGAGCTGCCACCCAGAGGGCCTCAGGCAGGCTGGGGAATGGACCAACAGGAACCTTGCGAAGTTCAACAAGGGTAAATGCAAGGCCCTGCACCTGGGAAGGAAGAGCAAGACAAGCCAGGCACCATCAGGCCAGGGAATGGCTCTGTGAAGAAGTCTGTGGGCTACCAAGCCTCATGAACTTCTTGGTCATATCCAGGCAGTGGGGTTTACTGACCACCTTGGGCTTCCCCAGTCATCCCAATCTCCACAGAAACCCACTTCTCAGGCTTCAGGGCTCACTAGCCCAGGAATCCTGGCCTTAGCAAAGGCTGCTGCACTCACTCCTGCTGCACCAGCCATTCCTCAGAGCGAAGTTCTGCAGCCACCCTAGTGCCCCTGAGGGCCTAGTTGCTGACCTCCCCACATTACAGACACCAGTGAGCTCTATTCAAGACCAAAATCAGATTTCTGAATGACATTCACACTAGGGAGAGGAACATCAGAGACTTCTATAATTCCAATTTCATTCTCAAATTGGTGTTTCTGTAGACATATTTTCAACCTCTTCCTACCTCGTGGTGCAAGACAATATGGCACCCATAGAGTAATAATTTTGAGTGCTGAAGTTGACTTAAGCACCCTATGATTTCATGATCAACTTGTAAATTCTTATGAAGGAAAAACATTTTAAACAGAATTGAGTAATATTACTGAGATTTTTAAGTAGCCTGATGCTTCGGATTTTATCAAGACCAAAACCAATACAATGAATCTGTTTGACATAAAACAACATCCAAAGACACCCAGTTCCCTATAACTATTTTCATAAAACTTAAGGAAAACAGAAGTATGTTACTTTGAATAAGGCATATTCTCATGTTTAAGATATTAGAGAACTTGCCTACTACAGAATAATTTACAGAAAACGTACTGAAGTCTTGGTTTAAAAACAACGTGCCCAATAAAATATGGTACCATATATTATAAAGAAAGCTTTTCTTTACTAAAAAAGATTGTTCCCTGAAAGCACACTGGAGGCAAAGATGTTGTCATCATAGCAATTTAAATTGCATTCCTTACAAGCTCTGCACCTCTACAAGATCATTTTGCTTTGTTGCAACACTTTCCTCATGAGCTTTTATACACCAGTTATCTAACATATCAAAAAAAATATTAAAAAAAAATAAATATGTGGAGTCCTCAGTTCATTTTAAAAATCAATAGAGGCCTTGGAAGTCAATGAAGATGAACATCCCCAGAAAGAGTCAGCCGTTTATTTCAATTTTGCAAACAACATTTCTAACTAATTTTACTTTCAGTCTCTGCTGGCACACCTGAGGCACTGAGTGACAGGCTGGGCAGCAAGACAGCATTACTTGAAAATCCACTGCTGCCAGTGTCCTGCACACCAGAGAGGCAGGACTTGGACACAGCACAGCATAGTGGCCGCCAAGTTTGGGACTGTCATACTGAAAACCCTGAAACACATCAACATCTGAAGCTCTCTCCAAAATAATACACTATCTCTAATTTTATAGCTCTCTATACCATTTATTTTTCTTTATAAAAAATAGATTTTCTTCTGAGGATGCTTGCATCCAAACAGTAGTCCAATTTTCACATAATCCAAATTGAAACGTAGCAAATGCAGCACTCCCACAAAAAACAATATTCAGTCACCAGGACGTTTAGCTTTACATTGGGTTGAATGCAATATGGGCTGGGCAAAAGCACACATCTCACAAGTCTGCAGGAATATAAATAGGTCAGAGATTAGTTCAGAACAGACTTAATGAACTTGAGCTTATTTACCAAAAGTAATACCTTTTTGACTAAACCAGTGCTTCTAAGTGTTTTAGATAGTATTAGAAAGCATCCTTTATTTAGAAGGCGATGTTTAAGAGTTGTCTTTACATTATACTAAAATTAATGAATACATCTTTGAACTATTTTTCATCATTATCAAGCGCATAGAGACACTCTTCTGTTTCAACTTATTCCAGAAAAGTTAACCAAGGCATTTGAATTTCCCAGTAAGTTATTTTACAGCATCTCAGATACAGAATCCAACCTCAAGGATCCAGTCCAGAAAATAATGTCTAGAGTCATAATACTTATTCTTTTCTTGCCCCCCACCAACAGCAATCTTTGGTTTTCTACACTGAAACATGCATGAACTCCAGGCTGTGTTGCTGTTTACTCAGCAGGGTGTAGTCTCCCAGGAGTGGGGAAAATTCAAGCAGCAGTTTAACTAGCATTCAAAGTGATGACAAGATCTTCTGGGTAATTTAACTGATGCCAGCTTCCTCTATACTCGGAATTATGAGTATTCACTGCTGGGGCGGGGAGGGTGCAACTTCAAGGAGAAATTAACGGGATTTACAAAATCTGCATGACACAATATATTGTCTTGGGAAGAGGTAGCTAGTAAAATGAACACAATCTCACACACACAAAAAGTGCTTTCCAACCATCGTCATCATACTCTTCTTCCCCAGTATTACACTTTACCTTCTCCTCTACAACAATTGTCTGAAAGTTAAAAATTGTGATTAAAATTACTAATATTAGAAAAGTAATGCTATATCTACTAGCAGTAAAATTATGTGGACTTTTTTTTCATTCAGAATATTGTTTCCAGCACAGAGAATACTAAGATCCATTTCTGTTTCTCAGGGTGAATGGAAAGCAGCTTATTTACACAAACTGATATATGTAGCTCTTGTTAGGAATTTACAAGCATTCCCTTAAACAGCGTTACATTCTTTCTCTGTAAAGCTAAAGCCCAGTAGATCGTGCAACTGCAAGACAGTTGCTACTAACAAAGACAAGACTAGAAGAGGCCTCCTGTATCACAAACAATTTCCCTGCTGCAGAGGTCAATTATAACATACCTTCTAGATTTATGAAGACTACTGTCTGGAAACCAGTTAAGATTTTTTTTTTCTTCCACTCCTGTCAAGGTATATACAATAATCACTTTCGTCTTACAACTAGACTCTGTCTCCTAATTCACCTAAATGAATCCATTGTCTGTTTATACAAATTCTTCCTTACTACTTTGCTTTCTCTTTTCCTTTTATTTAACGCTGCCACATACTAACAACTGAGACTAGATGGGATCAATTTGCTAGTATAAACAAAAAACAAAATCTCTGGGTCCTAAGATGGCTTCAGAAATGGAGATAACTACAACTCTGACTTCATAATTTCAACAGCACACACATTATTGTAAAGACTTCACCTTTTGTGCTAGCATTAGTATTTCAAACTCTCCTGTTGGATTTCTCACTTGACATCTTTGGATCAGTTGCCTTTCATGCAATGTCTGCAGTATTAGTAGTACATACCTTTCCTATGATTTACCAGTGCAACAAGGTGACAAGCCACATGTCATAGGAAAAAAGTTTCCTTTATTCTTAGGGAAACAACAACTTTGCACTCTGTACTGTTAAACTTCACCTGGCTATACTAACATCATCCTTTTTCTAAACACCAGTGCTCTCTAAAAAGAACAGCTGCTCTGGAGACTGAAAGCTTGTGTAAGCACAATGCCATTTTTTAGCCCAGGTCACCTATAAAGATAGGTGAGACCCAAACCCACTACAAGAATAGTGTAGCAGAATAGAAATCATTTTAGACTTCACTAGACCTCTTCTGCATCTCCCCATATTAGCTTATCTAGAGGATCTATCATATTTGTCAAAAATTAGACTGAAGCATTAAACATTTCCCAATGCTACTGATTTTTAATTAGCAGTCCAAGACCAAAGTCTTTTTTTTTAAATTTTTTTATGGCGGCTCTTCTAAATCCCTAGGGCAAAGTCTATTATCCCAAATGGATTTTTCACAGTGATGCTAAATTGAGCATCCCAAATTTGTGGTATACTAATTTAGCTCAATTTGATAAGCATGTCTGCTCAGCAAGCCTCAAAGTGCTTGAACACGAGAAACATGGGAGTATTCAACATGAGTTTAACCCTGCAGGTTTCATATTCAAAAACAATACATGAACTGGATTTTTCCTGTGTTATTACTCTCATGCAAGCAAGGACATCACTTATAGGAATGAAGGAAATATGAAAGCGGATCCAGACGAAACTGCAAATACACCTGCTCTGGAATACTGAGGACAAGGAGGCTGCCAGCACAAAGCCCAGAAGTTAATCTCTCACTTCTTCATTTGTCATCTGGTAGGAGTGGAAGTTGAAAGTAAACATGAAATGTAGGTATTGTTAATGTATTAGTCACACCACTTACTAGACTTACCTAGAGCAAAGTACACTTGAATTGAAATATTTTCAAACAGAATTAAAATGCTACATAGTTTCCCCCTATACAATAAAAATAAACAAGTTGATCAGGAGTTAACTAGACAAGCCCAAAAGCCACTCCCAGTCTAAACCAAGCATGATTTATCATGAATTACATAAAAATCTATTAGCAGCTTATCCACAAAATATAAATTCAACAGCATTTAGAACCCTGATTTCAGTTGCAGCCTTTTGCACCAACTGCTTTAAAAAACAAAACAAAAAAACAATTAAAAACCCACCACACACCACAAGACAACAAACCCCCAAAACACAACAGCCAAGAACAGCCCTTTAGATGTCTCATCTGCCAATGCTGCTGTTGGAGAATCAGATCCACCTGCTAGAAGACACATTTTACTATTCACTTTCTGTGGCAGTCAGTCAAATAAAGAGCATAAAGTTAAATCACAGGTTTTGCTTCAAATTCTTTCTAAAACTTGCAGTCTGAAACAACTGATGTCAGTCTACAAGAGGCTTTCAGTCTGTGCTCTGGAAATAATTGGTGCACAGGACATTTTGGAAGGCTTGAATGAGGCAATAATTATGCTACTAGCCATTAGGTTTGGCACCTGTAAGTAAATCATTACTCCAGTGCCTCCAAGAGCTTTCTTCACAGAGACCATCAGGGCTGGAACACAATATGGTATCTCTTGTTCAACAGGGGATTTTGAGTATCTTGTTTTAAACACACAAAAAAGCACACAGCTCTGTCACATATCTAGATATTCACAGGCTTGCATGCTGTACCTTCCCCCATTAAAATAAAAATTGGCATTTTTCCTCTATTTTGCTGCAGTTGCCACTTTTCTCCATACCTTCATCTTCATGGAATAATAAATTCTTCTCTGATGTCTCAGAGATCTGAGAAAAGCAAGTATTACTACATAACTATGAACACAAAGTTCAAACACATAACTATGAACAGCAAAAGAGCATCATAGCTCATCTGATAGTGATTCTGGCTATTTCTATTCCGTACACATTTAAAACAGTCCTACTTACCATCAGTATAAGGGCTGTTGTGATGCGTTGTGCCAGGGGATTATACAATCCACCTGGTTCCTTTCACTTCTGTTAGAATTTATTCTCACTAAAATAAGTTTATTCTACAATTATTCAGAGATGGTAGCATTCTGAACTTACATCCACTCTCCTCTCCAAATATGTATTTACAGAACAGCATATAACAAAGATCAACATTTATGCATAGCACGCTGAAACACAGGAGGGGTTTTGTTGTTAAGATGACGCTACTCCTTATCACTTCAAGAAGCGATGAGAAAGCAATTTTCCAAATCTTTTGACATGCTTTCATTGTCAGGAAGGATACTGAGTCTGAGGCTGGGAGGTTATTCAGAAACAGTGAAGAGCTCAGGGATGGGCAACTATTAAAGTCCCTGAATCCTGAGGACAGCTGTGTCAGCCAACCTGCAACCCAGGCTTTTCAGTATTCATTATGCTGTTCCCACAGCAGAGAAGAGCTGAAATGCTCATTACACCTGGAACTCTTCCAGACATTGAAGTGGTATGCTGACTTGTCTACCCTTTCAGATATGCCAGCATCATACCACCCTCTGTTTTTTTATGATTATATCACCTCCTACACAGAAAAAACCAACATCTAGGCCACTTCTTTAATTTTTCAAAAATAAATAACATCTGCTATGCTGTTATGACTTATGATTAGTCACACATAAATATATGGAGTATATTATAAGAATTAAGCAATCTTTATGACAACACTGCTTGATCATTCAAACACAGATGTTCTCCAATGACAGTTCTTCATACTGACTGATCTTATGATACTAGCTTGTAATAATTTCCAGCAGCTAAATTGCAAGGGAAGACAGCTAAAAATTCTTTCAGTACTCTCTCAATATTCCTTAGTCATATAAGTAATTGCTGTTTTACCCAAGCCACCCAGCGCGACAGTAAACGAAAGGAGATTGCAGTTGGATTCGCCAATCTGCTCCTGCTGTGCCGCATCAACCTACTGTGCCTTACCCTCCTCAGCAGAGCGCTGAGGCAGGCTCCAGCTCTAACTAACCTCACTACCCCTCACCTCAGGGGTTACTTTTTCCTCAGTTAATCCCTTAACTCTATAAAGAAAACACAATGTCTTGTATATCATCTTATTCAGGACTCATTTTCTTAGAGTGGCACAAAAAACACCCAGCACCTGTAACTTGCCTTCCCACTTTTTATGTTATTTTTTGATACACATCATTTACAAATGAACAGAGAGGCAACTAAAACCAAAGATCAGGTACAGCAGAAGGTTTCCTAAATTGATATTCAGCTGCTAAATTGGAACAACTTACACGAATCATAGAAGCAGCTCTCAGCAACATAGCCTGAGTTACTCGTTTACAGACATGGAAGAGCGTTACCAAGGTCAAAGTGAAGCTTACATCAAAAGAGGAATGCATAATGGGGGAAATCTCTGCAACAAAATGCAGACCATGAAATAAAATTAAAATCCTTACCTACCTAGGTCTTTTGAACCACAGGCACCATCATGCCAGCTAAAACAGCCATAAAAACAACCACAACAAAAAAGAAACTCCTATCCCTTTCTCCTAAAGCAGGCATAAAACTGTGATTCTCCCCCCCTTACTCCGTTGAACAAAACTCACAAACAACACCTCCCCTCCCCACTTTCTTTACATATATCAGAAAACACAACCATCTGGTAGTCAGCTGAGATAATTATTCCTCCTGCATTGCAATAGCTTCACCTGTTCCCTTTAACCTCCCCTGGAACACCTGATATGGCCTGAACCTGTCCTGGAGATGAACTTTCTCCTTTCCAACTTTTAGATTCCTATTACACATGATCTTGAGTTAGCACAGTTACACTCTGAATCTGTAAAAGAAAACATAGCTATTTGCAAGTAATGATTTCAAGTTTAGACTGGATAAGGACAAAATACACTATAACCATGTAATAAAGCACAGGAATAACACTCAGAGGCCTTTGTTTTCTTTGGGGTTTTTTGTTCTTGGTTTCATTGCACTCAAACTCAACAATGGAATTTAGAAAGTAGGCACAAAGAGCATTTTGAAATCAAGTAATAATGCTGATCGCTGAGCCACAGCATGCTCTGCCCACGTTCTCAGTCTGCCAGGCAGGTGCCTGAGATAGGAACAGCAGCTTCATTAAGTCAGGTTAATAGATGAAACAAAACCACAGACCTTCTCAACTCCCCAGTTGAGCTTGAACTTAGATAAATACCCATACATATGTGCCAACACACATCCAAAGTAATCTTCCTAACTTTTTAAAAGCAGACGCCTATTTTTTAAAAAAAAGGTAGTCAAGAACATTAGTGTAATTGGTGGTTGGCAAATACAATTAGCTGTGGAAGACTAAAGACTCAAAACTGAAAGATGGAGAGTTGCTAAATAAAATGGATATCTTCTGCTATAAAACACTGAAAACAGTACAATACATATTACATGGTCCTTCAGGAAGACTCCATATATCTTAGAGGAATCGTAATACAAACAAAATGCAAAATGGCAGCCAACAGAACTAACACGCAAATGAAGCAGAAATAAATTGCCAGTATTTATATATCACAAACTACAGCAGCCTGTCAGAAGTTTACCACTGGTGTTTGTTGTTTTCTTTCTTACATTTGCCTACTAATTAATTTCCCTTTTACATCTCTTCTATAACTGACTAACAAGTTTTACTTGTTCTGGTTGCTCCCTTCTAAAAAATGGGATTCATTTTTGCAAACAAACCAGAGATTAAACAGACATTACACAACATTCATTCATGTGGGTTAGCAAAATGGAAGCATGCGCCATTGCACTGTACTGTGGGCCTTTACAGAGAAGATTCCCTGTCACAAACTGGTAGAGAAAGGGCCCAGAGCTGAGGTGGAGCCAGAGCCACAGGGCTCCATTTCCATGTGCCAGGCTGCCCTGTGGCATGCTGTAAATTTTCCTGTAAGAATCACAGAGGCACAATACAAGCCTCTTTGAGAGTCAGCATCATAAAATTTTCCTGAGCCACGGGCACTCAGGAAGCTATGAATTCCAGCCATTGTGCATCAGACTATTCTCTTTCCAGATCTCTCCCACTCTTCTCCTCAATACTCAGTATTTTAGGTTCTATAGTAGCTTTCACATGCCACTAATCACAATTATAAGAGCATGTTTATGTAGTACATGAGTTTATCTCCCTGTTAGCTCTTTTACCAGTGACCAGCTGACATTGGTTTTTTTCATTTTATGGCCAGCAACACATTTTTCAGCATTGCTTACCCTGATAAACTTCTAGAGTTACATGAACCTAGAGAATACCATACCTGGGAACTGGATTCCTCTACAAACTATGAAATAAACACTGTGCCTTCCTCATGCCACTGCAGAGGTGGGTGCTGGCCAGTTGAGCATTTAGAGCTCAAAAGTCACATCAGTGGATATATTTTCCTGGCTGCCCAAAAGTCAGAGCCAAGGCAGAAAAACAGCCTTTCTCAGAAACATGGTTTCTCTTCACACAGCAACAGTTTTGCTAGTGGCACAATAACTTCCCGCAACTATGCTTAGATCATCTGCAGACAACCCCTTTCATTTCAGCAATTCACACAGAGGGAATGGGCAATTTTTAGGAAGAGGAAAATTGTAACCATTTCCTATGATGTTTTGGGGACTATTTGTCAGAAATAATAGGTCATAGGATGTAGCTAGAGACAGTGACTGGTTTCAGGTATCTCTATAACAACTACATTTATTAAAAAAAAAAAAGTAAAACCTTTTTGCATCATATAAATAGTAGTGCCTGTCTCAAGTAGTTTAGAAGGGATTTCTGTGTCAATCACTGCACACACATCACTGCTACTTCTTTAAAACCAACACTTGCATATTCTGCCTACTAAGAAAAGTGCTGCTTGGATACAAAAAAAAATTAAAATTTTGCCCTGGTCTCTAAACATTAGTAATGCTTCTGCTAGGTGCAAAGAGAGAGTGCCATTTAAATATAATTTAGAAAACATGATTGTTTTATAATTTAGAAAACGTGACTGTTTTCTAAAATATCTTCATTGGTGAATAGAAAACATCTGCATAAATACACTCAAGTGAATCAAACTCTGATTCTCTTTCTTCTGTAGCTGACTGAAACATGGAGTATTTATTTTCTCACCTGAAACTTTATTTTGTACAACCAAACCTTTACCTTAATATTGCTGGGTATTTCCTGATTCACACAGAACTAAATTTGTGCACACTTTCATAGAGGTAACTGGCAGGAAATTGCATTTATGCTAATATAAATAATATGAATAATATGCAGCTTTCATAGCTCCATACTGATGTGGACAGGATATTTCCAGAGCTCAGCTTCACTTAAAGACCACCTTGTCAAGCAGAAACTCTAGAGACCGCAAATATGGAAGTTAGAAAACATGAGCTGAGCTGCAGCCTGAATTGTTAACCAGTGTTAAGTAGGAACCAATACACTAATTAAACTGAGCAACATTCATGGCAGATCAATATACCAACCTGCAGATCAAAAACTCTTTTCTCTGTGTCAGCTGCTAGTAGAAACCCTTGATCAGAAACAGAAAAAGACACTACAACTACTATTAAAGCCATGAGAAACAAAAGAGATTTCAATCACAGGAGACTCAGGAGCAGTTGTCCCAAACAGGCTGTATATATGAGCACGGGTAGTTCACAGAAGGAAAAGGCATACTGAAAAAACCCACATGTTTTATAAGAAGTCTGGATTGTACAGTTATGTCTACTACAGACTGCTGAGGAGACTCAGCTCTTCTGCATGGGCTTCCTAAGCCCTGAAGCCAAGTTGACTGAAATCAGATGTTATTGCCAGTGGCAGCAAATAACTTGACGTCCTCTGATTACTGTTTCTGATTTGGAGTGCAAAAGGGTTTTCAAAACTATCCCTGCTGAAGGAATTCTCACACACACACAACCCAACCCCTTTTTTTCATTCACATATCAATTTTTAAAGATACATCCACCTGAAAGCTTTGTTTTCAGCTATTTTAATAATCTCTGAGTGCCATGCCATTTCACTGTGGCAAACAAGGAGGAATTTGATCCAGGACAGAGGATGATCTAATTCAAACAGTATTCATTAACTATAGCTTTTAATAAGTTTTACAACTGATATAAAGAAAAAAAAATCCAACATTTTCAGCATATAACTACTTCATCCTGACTAAATAAGATAAATGCATTTAAGGTTTTGCAATACAGAAATATACAGTAACTTAAGAATAGATTGAAAATATATATATCCAGAGTATTAAACAAATTCAGGTACAGCTTGCAAAGTATCTGCATTGCCTGAGAGCTCATTGCAGACTCATGACTCAAATATTTGTTCAGTTCCTGTGAGCTTTGAAGTTTATTGAATTCTTTGCTTCTGTGATAACACTCCAGTAGTATTAGCCAGTTAAAATAGGTCCATAAGAGCCTAGCCTAAAAGGAATTTTTGCCTCTTAACAGCCATTCTGCCCTGTAAAGAGCTGGAATAAAAAGCACAAGTAGATTTGTTGTGGTTGATTTGTACTGCTCAACAAGATTTCAGGGATATAGCTGCATTTGAATGAACTGCTGTGTAATGAAACTAGATGACTTTTCAATTCATTGATCAAAGTGCCTGTAGCTCGCATTTTGAATCAAGCAAAGTAGTGAAATGGTAACTGTTGAACATGCAAATTTCATCTGTCAGATCCTTGGGAAACACTTAAGTTCTTGAAAGAATGTGTATTTTTTAAAAAAAAAGAAAATTTAAAGATTTTGTCACCTGCCAACATGATCCTAAACAGCAGCATATTTTTGAAATATGTAAGAAATATAGAAGAAACGCAGACAGCATCTTCACAGACCAAACAGAACAAGATAAAGAAAACCTGTGGGTTAATAATCTGCATTCAGCGAAATATTTATTAACTTGCCAATAAAATGAAATCTCAGGAATTCTTATTTAAAGGACAAGCATTCTTATTTGGTTGTCTACACTTTTAGGAGGTAGAGCATATCTCAAGAGGGGGGTTTTCCTTCAGTGTGGTTTTTTTTCCTGGGTTTTTTAGTTGTTCTTGGTTTTATTTGTTTCTACAGCAGTTCACACATAATATGTTGCTTCTTAACATGAGATTTCTGTTTAGCAAGACAGTGTTAGTGAGGGCTGGTCTATACTGTCTTAAACCATCCCAAATGCTGTTTTCAGATCTCAGACTGACGTTTCCACAGTTACTTTAATCCAGCAATTACTAGTGAAATTCCTTTTTAATCATTCCTTATGTGGCACTGAAAGCAATAAACACTATAAAGCTTCAAAAGGCAAAAAGTACCAGCATCAAAAATTATTTAAAAAAAATTAAATATTGGAAGCTGTAAACCTGAACAATGATATTAACCAGGAGTTCTGTGTATTTCTCAGGAACATGACAACAGAAGAAGGGGAAATAGCCAGTTAGGATGCTAGAGGCACCCCAAGAAAAATAATGGGCAGGAAACCTAATTTATCTTTTCATCATATAATAACTTCTATGGCCATTTAGTTATTTTTAACCAAAGTCACTAGGAATCTCTAGCTGCCAGACGAGTTATTTTGAAAAAAGCTGCATTTGCTAAAAGAAATTTATTCACAATTCTTCTTTTACAGCTATTTGTTGAACCTACAGCATGTAGTACCCCAGCAATGAGTTGTATGTTTAATTACCATCTTAATGAGATCCATTTACCTACTGTTTATTGAGGTTTTGAATACCTTGCAGCTCAAGATCAGGAGCCAATATTAAGTAGAGCAAAGGAAAAAACATTCTTGGTTTTTTGTTTGGTTTTAGTTCAGGCAGTCACCAGCTACTAAGCCTATGATAGCTATCAGAAAGGCCACATCATTGGTATTTCCAAGGAGCTACAGTAGCTGAAAGACAACAAAACAAACTCATTATGCAAATGTAATCATTCTCTTTGCCTCACCTTGGTGAACTTTCTCTCTAAAAAGACAGAACAAAAATAAAATTCTTCCTTTAAATATTGGTATTTTCCCAATAAGTGTAACATTGACCCTACTTGCACCACGTGGTTTGTGAAACACAGGTTGTCTGGGCTACACCTAATACAAAGTTACTCTTAGAGCTCCCCAAAACCACATTCCTGTGTGATGCCCCTTGCCAGGATCCAGGTTTCAGCTCCTGCTTCTCCAGGCACCCTTTTACATACACAACTCTACCCAATGCTTATGAATCAGAGCTTCTTTTCCATTTCTCCACCACCTCGAAAATATTTAATCACATGCCATAGCCTCTCCTTTGCTCATCTGAGCTCCAGAAGTTTATGTTATTGGCTGAAGCTTCCATTGATTTACCAGTTGAGCATTGAACTGCTCCTTCCTTTAGCCTGGAGGGAAGGACAGCTGCTCCAAGGAGTTAAGACCCAAACCATACCTGTAGGCAGCTTAGAAATAATTCAACTTTGTGAGTTTAGAAGTCAAGATGGTAGGAAGCAGTAAAACATGGGGGGCAATAATACAGGTAATTTACTTGCATGACTGTTCCAGCACTCTACTCTCTTTCCCTTCCTCCTGCACATACACCCGTTTGAAGTGAACTGAAAACAAGATGTATTGCAGACTTTTTTCAAAGCTGATATGTGGCTGCATATGCACAACAGGTATGCACACTGGCAAAAGATTCAAAGATGGAAGGATCACATTCATCTTTCTTACAGGAATTAAAATATATTATGTGATTTATGCAGCTCATCTGACCTGGTTTGATTTAAAGTATTCATACAAATTCTCCACAGACAGTTAGAAATCTGGAAACTTGTACAGAAATTTTTGCTAAGAACTCCAAGTACTAAAAATATGAAGAAGAGGGAAGGATCATAAAACAATTATACTGTTCACCAGCTATTCCATCACATGTCTTTTCAACCAAGATGGTCATGTAAGATCTGACCATTGTCTGTATCCCTCATTCCCATCAATTTTATTAGCCTTCCCTCTCTCAGTGCTTCAGTGTTTCTGAAAGCAATACTTGACTTCCACAAGCAAAATCTTAATGGTGCTTCTACAGAGTTGGATTTTTGTGCAGACTGTTCAACTGATTCTTCTTTTATTCCACTTAGGAAATGGGAAGCAGAATAATGGAAATATTTAGAATCACAGGTCCTACTTCCTGGCAACTCACTTCTTCTGGTCAAGTTCTACTTGTCAACAGCTCATTTGGAAAGAAAAGAATATAATGTATGCTCTTCTTTGGTTACCTTTTTTTTTCTTGCTTCATGCCAAGATCCTTCCAAGTAATAAACTTCAAGAGAACAGTGAGAACTCATTTTATTCCCTATTCCTTGTCTGTTGTGTAATTTCATTAATATTTCATCCAAAATTACCTTTTTTGTATAGCAACAGCCTCTTCCAAATTATATCTTACAATACTTCCACTGCCAGGAACTTAAGACAGATGATTTATTCCGTATCCCTCTTTAAGAAGAAATACCCAATGTCAGCAATTTTTTTTTAATTGGAGGATGTTTGCCTACTATTCACAAATTCAATTACCCTTCCTTGATATGGAACAGTCTTTTACATTATTTTATTTTGCAGTTTCAAGTTTTCTTCTTGCAGATTTGTGCTTTGCTTGCTTATTTAAATCTGCCTGCCATCTTTTGATGATGTGTCAGCAGGTCTCATCATAGAGGAAACAACTCTCAAGTAAAAAGCAGTTTCAATTCACATTTTGAATACAGTTAAGGTGCAGACTTCTTGTTTTCCTGCCAAGATTAAATCCTTCTAGTAGCAGATGAAAAAAAAGTGACTCGTCCCTCACTTCAAGTCCCACATGTAGGTGACTCTAGATCATTCCCTGCTCCCTTCAGCTGATCTAGTACAACACAAGTCATAAAGACAAGACATATTTGCTCCATAATTTTACAAAACGTGCTGTCCTGGAACCACATGAATGAATGTGTGCATCATTAAATGTGCTTATATCCTGTACTTTGGCCTGTCTGGTTTTGGCACCTACCGCTCTCCCTGGTTTGAGCAGGAACTGTCAGCACTTGACATCCTTCCCATCAGTACAATTGCAACACGCTTGGCAGACATTCTCCACATCTTTAACTGTGCACCCTTTGGGAAGCGTGATTTCCAGCACCCGCTCTCCCAGGCTCATACCCCTCACGGCCACATCCCTTCATGCCCCAGTGTTAATCTGCCTGCCTCCAACCTCTGCCCTACGCTTCAGGAGTACTGGCAGTTGTGCTTGCTTAGTGTTTTGGGGTGTTTTTGCAGATTAGTTTGGCATTACTATAACAGCAGAAACTTCATTATTCCTGCATAGCCTCAGCTGCAAAGAGTTAAAGAGGAAGGTAAACAGAGTTTGTGAGTAAATATTGGAGTGACAGGCAGACACTGATGCACTCAGCTAGTTTTTATTAATCATATCCCAAAATTAGATTAAGAATGTGAACATACCTGTGCATAGATAGATCTCGGAGGTCACTAATTCAGCCAATTTCTACATTTAAATAAAAGATCCCACCCAGGAAACTGAAATACTCATAAGCCACAAACTACTATTACTCTAAGATAATACAAAATGACCAGTGTGAACAATCACTCATTTTTGATATGGCTATTTTTCATACTGCATAAAAATAACACAACACTGACTTCATGTTTACAGCAGACCTGAGCATTTCAGCCCCCAAGCAATTCATACTCTTTGTAGCTATATATAGACCTGTTTTCAAAAACCCAAAGCATACTCTTGCTTTCCATCACCACCTCAGACATCAAGCTCCCCTATCTCTCCCAGCCAGAGACTCTACTGACAAAAGACTGACTTCCACTGGAGCACAAATCCTTCTCTACAATTACAATTTCTGCTGCACGCATTTTGTCAGAGCACAAGCTGCATTTTTCTCCTGTTTCTCATGTCCCAGGTTGACCTCTTTCTATCCTGAGGTCTCACCTTGCTTTGTGACAAGGACTTAAGAGTACAAGTTAGACAAACTGCCCTGTGCAAGAGTTCAGCTGACCTGGAAGCACTGACTCGTGCCAGGTTTTCTCATCAATGACCTGTTGCTTGGTGACACCAGTCCCTTCTTCAGAAGAAAGTGTTCTGCTCTAATGAAAACCTATGATGTCATATTTATTTACAATCCCTCTGAGACACAATATGCTGCCCATCCTTTGCCATGCTGGTGAAAATAGGAAGTTGCACTTTTAAAAACTGTTTGAAAAACAGAAAGGGAGGTACTGACATTCTGTACCTTGCTAAGAGAAAATAGAATTTTCACAGATGCCGTGGTCTCCTAATCATAGAATTGTTTAGGTTGGAANTTGTGACCAAAATGCAGGGCCCAGCCCTTAGCCTTGTTAAACCTCATACAATTGACCTCAGCCCATGGATCCAGCCCATCCAGCTTGTGTCCTCCCTCTACTACTGCTTTAAGTTTAAGAAACCATGAATTTCTTCTTTCCAAAGGTTGACAGAGGACAAAGGAAAAAAAAACACCAAAAAAAACCCCCAAGAAATGGATCAAGAAAGAAAACAACATGATGTAAAAAGACAGTCACAATGGATGTAGAAGCAATTTATTTACCTAGGAACAGCTCTACTAAGGATGAAAAGTTATAGTTCCTGTATTTATGTAGTTAAATCCATAGTTTAGATTACAGCTTAAATTCTAAGAAAGGGAGGAACTGTATGTGTTTTTCCTACAAAAAAAAAAAGGAAAAAACAGGCTTTATGTTGAGGTGCTGTGAAGCAAAACCTTTGAAAGAATCTTCACTAAATCTGTCTGCAATACTGTTTGTAGACCTTAGGTGCTCAATTTTCTGTTACTTCCTATTGCTATTGTGAATCTAGGCTTAAGTGTTTTTCTCCCACCCAAATGAGTGATTTTGGAAGAATACTGCACAGAGAAACCAACCAAAAGAAGACAGACAACAAAATCCTGGACATTCAGGCAGTCAAGAGAAATTTCTCCATGGAGACAGTCACATCCGTATCCCTGCATTGCTCATTCTAGTTTTGTTTTTCCAAAGCTTCACTGTTTCTGGTACCCCTTCTCCTAATTTAATTTCTCTTATTTCCAACCTCCCCTCTAAACTTGTAAATTGAAAAGGTATCTGCCATTCCTCAGCTGTTATTATTTGTGGTATGATATATCTTTCACTCATTGTTGCTCTGCTTTGTCTAGTTTGATTGTAAGCACGCCTCCAGACCATCAAAGCCACAGAGAACAATAAGAGTTATGTGCTGCTACCTAAGTGACTGGGGGTACAGCAATTAGCAACTAAATCAGGTCCTGTGACTTTTAATAGAAAATTTATAAGGGTCATTAGAAGTCATGTCTCCAGGAGAGCTGCCATTCATGACAGGTGGCTCAAGCCTTTTTATTTTTACTTTTACTTTTCTAATTTATTTATTTAATATATACACAACTGGAACAAGGGCTTTATAGCAATTACTTGGATCAGAATACAGTGACTTCTCACACAGGAAAAAGTAACGTTTGAAAGAAAACATTACAGGCCAAAGAATTTCCCTACCACACATGCGGTTTGGCACAGAAGAATTTTCTAAGTGCTTCATAAAAGGCCTCTGTAAATTGTTTGCAAAATGCAGAAATATACTCTGAATTTAGTAGTTGACACAGCTAATTAAAAAATCTTGGTGAGTAGGAGGTTAAAGTTAGTGTGATGGCTTATGATTATTCAGGTTATAGCAATCTGACCACTAGCATTCTGGTGAGGGTTATTCTAAATTTCTGAGGGAGTTTGCCATACTGCAGAAATGAACTTGCCAGCCACAACTGTTCCAGTGTACCACCATATGTCTGTATCCAATGTTCAGGCTACTGTATCTCTGTTACGTATTTTTGGCCAACACTTACAAAGTATATTCAGATGCACTAGGCAAGATACTGGAAAGTGAAAATGCATCATAAAGCACTAAAAGGTTTGCAAAGATTTTCTACTGCGTTTCTAACATGAGATTTCACCTTCTCTTTGATTACTCCTTGTCTAAAGCCAAACTGGCACAGAAAAATAATGGCATGTATTTAGACTCAATTAATATATTCAGAGTTATTGCATTAGATGTCGCCATCATTTAGAAGAACAGTACAATTTAGGTCTAGGTGGATTTAGCAATAAATAGCCTATGGGTAACTAAGTACCTTCTAGTTCATCATATACAAACAAAGCTCCATTTTTCTGATGGTTGCTAAAGGTGACAAGTAAAATGACTTCTGGCAGTTCCATGTAGTTCCTTGGGGAACAAGAGTCAAATTCAGAATACATGCAGTAAAAGAATGTTGCATAAGTGTCCTACTGAGTTTGACACATTGAAACAATCTCCGTAGGACAGCAAAGACAGACTGAAACAAATCAGGCCTCATAAAGGTGTCCACAGTGTTTAGGGATTTTGTTATTCAAGTGGTAGAAGTGATGGAAAATTAACATACTACTTCCTTGTAGCAAAAGAAGTTTCATTAATTTTATTTAGGTCATCATGACCTCCATCTGCCCTGGTTTCAAAGCTAATAACAGCTTGTGAAAAGACCTTGTTGTACCACAAATTCATATGTGCAGGGTAATGATGGTGTAACTGTGTTGCCCTGTAATAACGAGCTGTATACCCTGTACTGAATTTGCAAGGTCTCAGGACTGAGGCTTGTGTGGCTTAGTCTGTCTGACCTTTTCTTGACCTGCCTGCAACCTCTTTCTACTTTGGTTAGCTCTAACAGAAGATTTTCCTAATTGACCGGGTCCTAGGACTCATTTGTTTTACTTATGTTTATCTTCTATAATACAATCACAGTTTTTATATAGATAGCAATAACAAGGCGTTGTTCCATGTAGAATGAGGTATTTATAGATAACATAATAATACAGATGAATACAGGACTGATGCAATAGCTGAGACTTGAGAAGTGGGTAACCAGGATGGAATAGCTATGAGAAAATAAAAGATGGGCACAGGCCTGGTACTGGAAACTCCATAGCTATAAACAACTCACCTGTGGCCACTAGAAGAAAAGTGGATCTGGAACCAGATAAAAGTGGGTTTAGGTGTAACAAAGAACAAGGAGATAATATCCAACGCATGTGAAATACATGGAATTTGGATGTGGACTGAAGAAGAAAAAGCAAAGGTGCAAAAGCATGCTAGCAAGCTCTCAAAAATGGCCCCACACAGGTATCCTTGAGTGACAGAGAAGAAACCATAAACATGAACATAACTTTCTTCCCAGCAAAGGAGTCTATATGCTGATAAAACCACTGTAACACCCTCAACACCATGAGAAAGAAACCACTGACCTCATGTCCCAGAAGTGTAAGGGAAAAGAAAGCAGAACAGTTTCTGACCTTTTCTCTCAATAAGGAGTGGGTGAATAGCAATTTTAACTCTATTTTCATTATTATTGAATTTTCTGCATAGTCTTATTCTTTCTTTCTGCAATAAGGATTGGTAATGGTTCTTGGTTAGACTATTAAGACTTCAATTATGTCAGCAACAAACTCTTGGCTTTATGTGAGATGTGTTTCATTTGTGCCCATAAACAAGATTTTGAGTGCAACAACGGTTGGCAGTTGTAACTACACAGAAGTTAAAAAAAAAGAAACTTTGGATTTGTTAAGGAAAGATAGTCTTCTGCAGGTTAGTTGTATATCTGTATATAACTTAATTATTCAGTAATTAATAAAAACTGAGAAAGGGATTATTAAAGGGTTTTGCTTACTCTCCCAAATACTTCTGTAACGTTGTGTACATATGGGACTATATGTCTGATTTTGAGAACACTATTCTATTCTCCTTCATGGCATATCATTTACTTAAATTTGTAAGATTAGGAATATCCTCAGAGACCAAAATGTTAGCTGCTATTATATCAGAAAACTTACTACTATTGATACTATTGCTGCCCCAATTAGCTATATTTTGCCTAAGTATATTTATGCACCATTTCTACTTATTTGTTCTTGTGCCAACACTATTAATTACCAAAAAATTATTTTCACTGCCCATTATGTTTATAATTTTAAAACATTCAGTGACTGTCAACATACTTCTCAGTCTTTATTTTGTCAAGATAGGAAGGGTTTTTTAATTGTGCCATTGAGACAAACTCTTATTTTCCTAAAACACCATTAATCCTTTGTCTTACCCATTCCAGTTAAACTCTATCTGTCCTGAATGTGAATAAGCAGAACTGATAGCCTTGCTACTAATTCTTACTGTTAACCCTTAAGTGCTTGCCATGTTCTTTGTACTATAAGATTTTATTAAGTTACACCACATTGTTTCCTTCTGTTCTCAGTGCTGTCCAGCTTCTTCTGTTCTTGCTCTCCACATTTTCTTGAGGGTCTGTCAGCACATTGCAAATGTACATTGAGCAGTACATTTTAAAAGTGCCCTTTTGTGCATCACGTATGAAATTATTAAATATGATCAGTCCCAACACCAAGCTCAGAGAACACCACACTGAACAGAAAATTATCAGTTTGTATGTTGAGATCTCTAACTGAAGATCTGCACAGTTCCCTACCAACCTCTAACCTGTTCAATTTTATATACAGCTCTACAACATCAGGACTTTAACCAACACTTAAAAGCATAAACATGTAAGCTAAGCAGTTATTCAATGGGCATTTCCCATTAACAACCTTTGCACTGGAGGAGGGTCTGTCTGTAGATCTAGTTGCCATTTCAGCAGTACGGCATCCTTTTCACTTCACCTTTTATCAGTGTAACCTACATCACTGTATACTTTGAAAATTTCAGGTGAAGAAAATGAATATTTTCCCAAGTACTTAGATGACATTTCAAGCACTTAAGAGTTTCTTGCCTAACTGATTTGCTCTCTCAGTTTACATGCAACTGTCTTGTCCATGACCTTGAAAAACTGAGAGGTACCAAGTGCTTATATATACCTGTAAAATAAAAGTTGCTCTAACCATTTATCTTGTAAACTGTTAAATACAGTCCTGGTATTAACTAGCAATCTTTAAAATCATTCCTGGCCTGGACACAGTTCAGGCATCAGCACAGGATGGGAAACACTATGAAATCTGCAGTTTTCTAGTAGTTGGTAGCCTTCAGTTTCAAAGGCTAATTTTAAAAGTAACAGCACAGGCTCTTCCATGACAATGAGTTGGTTTCAGTGCTTGGAAACAAACCTGGTAATGCTGAACTCACTTGTATAAGCATACATACATACAGTCTAGGCATATAGCTACTGAGGAAACCTTACACTGCAAATCAAAAAAACAGATGTAAACAGATCCTTTTAACCCTTAAAATACACAGAACAAGAAATCAGTTTAATTCCTTATCTCTTCTTTTCCCCATCCTAGAAGCATATAGGGATTGAGAAGACTGCTCTAGAAAGAATTCTTTTGTGCAATAGTTACAGCTACAGAACATGGCCCCAGATGCTCTCATTATCTGTAGGCACGTGATCCATGAAACTTCCACAGACAGACTCACATTGCATAAACACTGCATTTCTTTTCACACCTTTAATTACCGGGAAGCCTGATCAGCAACTGAACACACTCCAAAGACCTGATAGTTGGAGGCTTTAATGATCTTGGCCAAATTTTTTCTGAGGACAGATCCCACACCATAGGCCCCAGGTGGCAGTCCCAGAGCAGTACCAGTCCCCAGGCTCCACAATGCACCCATGAGTCCAGACGCTGGCCTGTGGACTGATTTCCTGACCTGACTTCAGGCCTGCCTCATCACTGCAAACCCACTGGGCAGTCTCAACTGTTGCTTGAATTTGTCCATGAGGTCTGGGTTTACCTTACTTGCTTCATTCAGGTGGCAAGGGCCAGGGCCTCAGCTGACCAGACTATCATGCTTGGCTTCTTACCCCGTAAAGAGCAGCCAGCCCCTGGCAGTGTGCACCAGTAATAAATCTCTTGATAAGAGACAAATAGCACTTTTCTGAGGTATTTCTTTTGAAGTTCCATGACAGTCTTATTCACTGCACAAGGTCGAGGTGACTATATCAGCCACATCAATTAACTGAGCTGAAATGTAAATCGTCAGCCCAGAAAAATGTTGCTACTGGAGTTCCTTGTAGGTTGGTTTAGGGAGCAGCCTCATTTAATATTTCCACTCATGGCTGTGACACAAGAAGTAGATAGGTAAAGAAGTTGAGTAGTGGTACAAAGTTGACAGGAATACGAATGAAAGCAGGAATACACTGGGGAAAAAGAAAAAAGACAACCTGGAAAACTGAAATAGTACAAACTGAATGAGATCTAACACTGCCAAAGGCAAGCACAGGAAGCTAGCAGCTTCCTACATGACCTTCCACTATAAGCATAAATAACATCAGTTGAACGTGACAAAGGAGAGACCTTAGCGGACTAGTTTAGTGTCTGGTGACTGCACAACTCTGTGAAGTGACTTTGCAGAAAAATGTGAACTGAGGTAGATTAAATACTATCAGTAAAGACAAGACCTAACACAAGCTCTGTTGCAGAAGGAGTTTGTGGGGGCCTTATCCTATACACTGAGCTCTTCTCATTTTTCCAAGCTGAAGAACATAATGGGAGACAGGGAAGGGAACAGAGGAATGCAAATCCTGTTTTATTACGGGATATTACATTAACTTAGCTTATTCATCCCAGTTAAATGATGTCTGAGGCAGAAACGCAGAAAGATCACGTAAATTTCTGAGAGTAAATTTCTGGGAACACACTGCATTAGAATCATGGGAGGAAAAATCAACCTGATCCAATAAGACCAAGCCTAATTCATGGAAAAGGACAACAGTTATGTAGCTTCTGTCAAAATGCAAAAAGCAGAGAGATGCACCACAGTTAGAAATGTATAACTTTACAGAGTTATACCTGCCCAGATTAGTGCATTTATCAGCCCGTAGTCAAAATGTGTTGGTTAATAGTGATAGAGTGGAGTTAACTTTCTATCTCAACTGAGGGACACATGCAGAGCAGCCACTGATACAATGTTGTGTAAACATCCCCGTTGCCAGAGAGCATTACCAGCTGTGTCTCCTTCAGCAAGCAGAGCAGCCCAACAGGAGGAGATCTATCAGGCAAAATAGTTGGTGTTGAGGACCTGACATTCACACTGAAAATCTCAGGGGTTTTTCCTTTTTAGCTAACTGCAATCTGACTGTGTTGTGTCCAGAGTGCACTATATGCATTCCCAGAAAACATCCTTCAGTTGAGCTTTATCCAAAATCAATCCATTTCACACTCTGGGAAACTGCTCTGCACTGCAAACCAAAGCTGAGCAAGAAGACACAATGAGAGGACTTGCTTCAAAAGTTCATTCTCCATCTGAATTACAACATGAGATTGTCATCATTATAGCACTGCCAGCCTTAAGCTACACAAAGTTTGAGATGGACAAAACCTTACCTTTCCATAGACACAGGTACCCTCCCTGAAGTTAATCTACAGCTGCAATGATTTCACTGATACTCTCAATCCTGATTTTGCCATGAGGAAAACATTTCCTTCATTCCCCCCCCACTGATGGCATGAGACCACTATTCAGTATAATCAAAACCACAGATGAAACAGGCATCGCAATGTCTTATTTGAGAAGTGGGAAGCTAGTCACTTTTCTATGCTGCCCTATGCTCATTAAATATAAGCTTAAGAAAGGAAGTTTCAATGGCATGCTGAATTCTTTTGTGTTTTCTGATGTGTGCTTTTTTTTCCTCCTTTCCTTTAGACCATCAATAAAACATTAGTTGTGAAATGCTGATTTGTTCCAGTTCCAGCAGGTACACTCCAGGCTCACTGCAAGGCTTTTCATTTCGAAAATGTTTTTGACATAACATTGCTATGTTACCATCTGCCCAAGTGACAGATCCCAGATAAACAGCTTTATTAGGACACTCTCTGTCACTTAACACACAATCTATGCGAAGCTTCCAGGGGCAGTTTTAAATATCTTGAGACCAAAACCAAACACTACAACTTGCACTGTATGGAATAGATTGAAAGGTTATACTAGCATATGCAGTATGAGAAGTCCATACAGAGAAAGGCAAGTGAAAAATAGATACTGTACTTATTATTTATGAGGAATTAAATTAGAAAAAACCCTCAAATAGCCTACAACCCACGTCATGCTGTTTTTCCATCTCATGATGGATGTCACAATGAGCTGCAAGGAAGGAACAGGAATGGAAGAAGGGAGTCCTTTCCCTTGGAGATGGGGTAGAAGTTTGAAAGCTTTCTGTACTTCATAATATATGTTGAAAGAGCAAATGTCCTTTACTGCCATCACCTGGAATAAATGAAACCAGAAAAAGAAACTTCCCCTTCAAGCAATACAGTCAAAACTCATTATGTGCTGTTAAGCAGATACAATGACAACACAGGCTTAGCTCCTCACGAGAGTAGTCAGAACAGCAGTGAAATTAGAAAAAGGTATCTCTCAAGAGAAGTGGATGTATCTTCATTCAACATCTGCACAATGGAAGCAAGCATGATCCCTGCAACCATTCTGCATCCCAGCAGGGCCAGGGCTTCCACACCTGGTGTGCTCACAGAAGGACCTGCAGAATTAAACCTGCAGTTACCAAGGTGGTAAGAAAACAAAATAAGACTCCAGAAGATTTAGGAGAAAATATAAAAGTATAAAGCAGAATCATCAGGTATATCAAACAAAGGCAGTGGGGTTCTCAAATCTCCATTCGTTGATTATGGTAAAATTTAGCTCAATACTACCAACTTTTTGTGTTCCACACTGACACTAAAATATATACAGGTGATATTTGGAGAGAAACAGATACAAAACAACGTTCTAATCCACATATATATGTAATTTGCCTGCTTTTCAGTAGATTCCATGTTGAAAAATACCTTGCAGCTTGATGTGACAAACATTACTATGGCTGAAACCAACAAAAAAACCACAAGTGACAACAATCATTCAATGCTCCTTATTCTCCACTGCATAATCATTCAGAAGTAGACTGATCTGCTAAATACTGAAGAACTCTTACACTGAGAAACCACTAAGGCACCTCAAAGCGTTCTTTAGGTCAAAAATAAAGATTAATCCAGTAACATTGAATCACTTGTCAGAGATTTTTGTATCCACTTTTTCAATTCAGTGCAGTGATTTAGCTATAAAAAAAAATACTCAGATGGTATGTGGAGCAGCTCTATGTTGTCTGCTGTTCACACATATCATTAAAGAGTTTTAAGATTATCAAAAGAAAGGAAAAAGGATCTATAATTCTATGAATGAAGTCTCTGTTGTCAGGGGAAAAAGCCTTCCATAAGTTTGATGTTCAATAAATTGTCTTTTCTCACTTGTCTTTTCTTAAGGTAAAGAAAAGTGATGTTGCATTTCAACGCCTGAAAGGACAAGCTTTCAGAAATGCTTCAAATTCAAAGAGTAGAAAATTCCAATTATTGGTGTAATACATTTCTCCATTTCCCTAACTGTGTGTTAGAGGGGAAAAGATGCACAATAATTGGCACTTTGATGGTTCTTGAACACCCGGTAAAAGCTGTTAGCTGCAGCTTTGATTTGGATAAGCAGCAAACAGGTTAGCAATTTGTATTCACAAATAGTGTATTTTGTTGAGGGTCCTGTTGGACCAACAGGATTAAATTTCGACTCCTGTCTTTGTCACATATACATAGAAACAAAGAGTCGTGGAATAATGCAGGTTGGAAGATACCTTTGGAAGTCATCTATCTCAAGCCCCTGCTCAAAGCAGGGCCACTTTTGAAGTTAGAGCAGGTTGCTCAGGGCCCTATCCAGCCAAGATTTGGAAAGCTCCAAGGGTGAATATTCTGCATGCTTTGCAAGTACCTAGTTTCACCTTTGGCAGGTCATTCAAGCAATCTGACTCCCACCTGTGAACTCTGGTAAGGACACAACCATACCTGAAGTGGTTGTATGGGAAAAAAATTCAGTGCCTGTGATCCATGGTTATCCTGATGAGATCTACATACACACATAAGCAATGTCTCTTCATTCTCATGCATTTGAATATCTCTCTGCTAATATTTAAGGATTATGAAACGTAATTTTAAAAGGTTATGAATATTAAGTAGTTCTGGAAGGCAATTCTGGTTTAAAAATCCATTTTTGAATACTTTTGAATAGTGCAATATTCCAAACTATAAGAAACTGGAATCACCTGCTTTATGACGCCCTAAAATACTTTTTTTTTTTTTAAAGATAATAAGAGCTTCTTGAGAGGAACTGTCCACTACCTTGTTTTTCCACAGCACACTGCAGAACAAACCATTCCATTTTCTGCCTTCTTTCCATTTTCCTGCTTTATGCCCATTTCAGTTCAGGCCTTTTAGAGCTGCTATAAAGCAAAATTGTAATAGTACCTTTTAATAAACCAATACAGACTTTATAGGTAATTGCTTTTCCCGTAGAGTGACCCTCCCTCAATTCAGGCACAGCTACAGAGTGCCAAGCAACAACAACTTCAGTCTAAAACATTTCCTGAGAAATTTTCTTTGACAGAAGTTAATGGCCCTGAGTCTTGCCTCAGGCCACCAACCCTCTCAATCAGTCATTAATCCCCAGAAATTGCCCAGGACCTCAATTGTTATTGCTTAAACACACTAAATTAGGTTTTGAACAAACAGAGCAAATGAAGGTTAATATCAGGAAACAGAATTCAGGGAAAATTGAAGAAAATTCTTAAAGTATACAGCAGGCCCCAATCAGTTCAAGGGATACAAGGACTTAATCACAAGGTCTTCTGTGGTTACTAAGGACAAGGCCAGATGAGCAGGGAGTTCACCTTTAACTGCAGTGAGTTTCAAGTCAGATGCCTAATGCTCTAAACTCTCACTTCTGACACGGGGTCAGGTCATAAATGGTGCCTGTAATGTCAAAAGGGTGAAAACAAATTTTAGTTGCACAATATTTTTAGTTATCCTGGGGTAGATGACACATTTCAAATACACTATCACAGGACTCAAGAGATACTGGAAGTAGTTCTTTCTAGACTTTCCAAAGAGAAAAAGTATTTGGGAGCTACCTTTATGATGGATTTTATTGATATTATTCATATACCCCTCTCTTCCTACACACACAGAAGAAAGCATACCACCCTTCAACATTACAAATTATATGTATGCTTCCTTGTAAAGTTTGTTTTTCCTTTCCCTTCTTCATTTCCCTAGCCCCATTACATTAGTCATTACTATTGCTAGTAAGCAGTTCAATCAACTCTCCTAAACAAGAAACAAGACCTTTACTTTCCAGATTCCTTTAGGTTAGGTTTTTTTCTTGTGCAGCACAGTTAGCTGCCTGTACCTGGCCCATAGAAGACTTCTCCTGTAAAAGTGTATCTTTCGCTTCTACAAAACCAGTTAAGGTTGCACCATGAACACAACCTTCCCCCTTCAGCTCCTGGGGAATTTATATGTGAGTACACAGCAGCAGCATATGGGCTAATGAGGCTTAATGGACCAGAATCAGCTCAAATGTAGTGCAAGTATCTAACAACAAGAAAGCAAAAGGTGTGCACAATATCCACAAGCCTAAGCCAAATATCACTTTTCCAATTATGGACTTTATTATATACCTATGTATCTCTTACAGACAGTAACAGAGTAGAACTGCAGCAATTCAGAAGCTGTAAACATTGATGTTGTAGAAGTACAAAACAAATCATGTAACATCTATAGAAAATGACAGTGTCATTTATAGACCATTAAGGAACCAGCGAAACATGCAAGTTAGTTAATGCCAAATAATTAGGTAAGCAGGACCTAGTGGTGCCTTAAGTTGGTCACTTCAGTCCCTACAGGGTAACTAACAGGACAAAGAGGACTGATTTTCACACACATTCATTTTCTCCTAATGAATACATGCTTTTTGTTAGTGATCTCTGGTTTTCACAGCTTTCCAATGCAGTGTAACAGCACAGGTACTGCGTGGGTATCGGTCACACATGACATATATTGCAAAAATCAGCTCTTGCTACCTTTTAGGAGCATCACAGACTGTCTGCCCTGGAACATTACAGATGGGGTGTTTTTATCCTCATTCCTACTTTTGTCTCAGCTAAATATTGCATTAGACATATAGAGACCCTTTTCTCCTTAACAGTAAACCAAACTTTTACTAATAAAACCCAACATTTTTACTTTTTACTCAGCTATTTAGATCTTCAGAACATCATGCACTTTGTTTGAAAGCTATCCATGTCTATCGAATCTCTTATTAAGCTAATATTATGCACTAACACAGCAACAGAAAACTATATAAAAACCAATACATATATTGCAACATATTTTAATCCATTTTTACTACTGTCTTATCCTGGACAATATGTTCACAACCAAAATCTGCAGCAGTTTACAGTCTTTTTTTTTTTTCTTTTGGCCTGCAGTAAATAAAGACTTGTAAAAGTAGTTGAATTTACTTTGCTATTACTGGTCACTAATGCAGAGCAGATCAAGCAATAGAGATCTGTGTTTCCAGAGAAAACTTATGCTACCTTAAGCAAAAGCAAGCCAAACAGCTGACTAGCTGCTCACCCATACTGAAGAAATAGGGATCAGCTATTAAGAGTACCATGCAGATCCCTACAGCCAGACCAGCCTCCCTCCTCCTGCACAGAAATGCGAGCATCCTCCTACGGTAATGGAGAAGATCGCTCCAACTGCAGGTATAGTGGTCCTT
>VYZX01012655.1:0-11207 GCA_013401335.1 Brachypteracias leptosomus
CTGAGGCCAGTTCTATGAGGTTCTACAAGGCTAAGTGCTGGCTCTTGCACTTGGGTCACAACAATCCCATGCAATGTTACAGGCCTGGGGAAGGATGGCTGGAAAGCTGCTTGACAGAAAAGGACCTAGGGGTACTGGTCAACAGCTGGGTGAATATGAGTTAGCAGTGTGCTCAGGTTGCCAAGGCGGCCAACAGAATCCTAGCCTGTATCAGAAATAGTGTGGCCAACAGGACTATTTCTTCCAAGTAACTAGTGATAGGATGAGAATAAACATCCCCAGGTTGAGCCAGGGGAGGTTGAGACTGGATATTAGGAAAAATTTCTTCTCCAAAAGGTGACCAAAAGGGTCATTAAAAATTGGAACAGGCCTAAGTAAGTTGTTGAGTCACCATTCCTGGAGGTATTTAAAAGTCACATAGATGTGGTGCTTAGAACATGGTTTAGTGGTGGACTTTGCAGTGTTAGGTTAATGGTTGTGATCTTAAAGGTCCTGTCCAACGTAAATAATTCTATGATTCTCTTCTAATGGTCCTTGATATGTCTGTTCTCCAAGTCGTCTTGGAGTCCCTGCTTCCTAGAATACAATTGCCACCATCTTATAAACATTTCCTACATTTCTTACCTTTTAGCAAGTCTGCAACCTTATATTTTAGTATATTGATCTAATATGATCTAACTTTTTTCTGTATTAATATTCAGTACTAAATTGTATTCAGTGGACCAACTGAGGGAAGTCACTGTTCATTGGTGACAGCTAGTACTGCACCGTCATTGCATCACTTAAGCATTTTTATTAGCAATGAATTTATGTTTACTTGTCAGTCATTGATGTGAATTCATTATGCCCATTAAATTTTGAAAATTGAAAGAGTCTCCTATTGAAAATTGAAAGAATGTCTCCTGTTCATGAATAAGGGCCCCTTTCCCCTCAACCCCCCGGAAATCTTCTCTTTTTATGCTTTTAAGTAGAAAGAAATCAAAGCACTGAAAGACTTCACTCATCTTTTTGGTTTCCAATGTTTTCGCCCCTTCCAAACTTCACTATGATGGATTAACAGACCCCTTCCCTTTCTCCTCCCAGGTGTAGATAAAGCTTCTTTCTTACGGCCATCCACACTGTTTTCAGCATCTTGAGAGGATAGGTGCAGGGCAACACAAGGTGCCCTCCCTTTCCCATTGACCAGGCTTTCTCTATCTCACGCTTCATGTCTTTGCAAGTATGATGGCACAGATGGGTAGATTCCTGAGCAGAAGCTTTAGCTGGCCAAATGTAGCTGGTACATTCTCTGAGGATGCAGAGATGATAACTAGTGAGGTAGGAGAGTGTGCAGCCCCAGTTAATTGTACTCTGCTGCTGAGAGCTGGCTTGTTCAGCTAGAATGAAGTGTGGGTTTTCAGTTTGTTCTTGCTTTCAATCCTTTAACTGCCAAGTTTAAAATACTAGGTTAAATGTTTTACTCAGGATAATGCAATTTAATATCTGTATGTTTATATTCCTCTAAGTGGGAACAGAATGTAGCCCAATATACATTCATTATTTCAAGTTAATTTGGATGATGAGAATCACTCTTTGAGCTTTCTTGGGCCTTCTTACTCTGTGGACTTTTAGGTTAACTAATTCTTATGAAGTCCTAGGCCTGAGATGATTCTGTTGGTAGCATTTTAATTAGCATTATATTACCAGTATAAATATATGATACAACTAAATGAGTGAGGTACTTCACTCTCTCATTTGCTTAGTCTCTAGGTTGGCAAGTGATAATGATTTTTTTTTTTACATGAGTTTCTTATGTAGGAAGAAAATGATATTGTAGTCAGATATGCAACATTGTTTATGTTCTTTTACTGTAATGGATATTTGGACGGCATTCTCAGTAACGCTCTGCATGCTTGTAAAGATTAGTGAGTAATACAGTTCATGGGAAATTTTATGAGCTGAAGTAGATAAGAGTTTGAGATGTTTGTCTTCTGGATGTCTGCTTTAACCTCTAAGTGTACAATGTACATCACAGCTTCATTATATTTTCTCTTTTATTCTTATTGTACTTGTTTCTATGACATGGAAAATAACATTTTCCTTGTATTTATCTTTTCCTCCCCCCTAGCCCCCATCTCTATTTCAGCATTGTTCACTTGACATTTTCCAGTGCCTTAAACTCTGGAGGCAATATTCTTGTTATGCTCTTTTATTATTTATGCTATTTTTTGCAGTCAAGAGTAAATTGAAGTTGTGTTGACCATTTTCATTACTAAGTTATTCAGTTGATAGATAAAAATACTTCTTCAGAGGCACATAACATTTTGTTCTGTGCTCTACTCTTCATTTTGATTGTTGTTTTCCACTTTTTTTTTTCTATCTTAGTTTCCCATGTGCAGTACTTTGGAAAGTTTATCTCATGATCTTTTTTTCCCTATGTTTTTTTTCCTTTTTCTCCTTAGCCTTTTCCTTTTTTGATATCTCTTCCACTAGTCTTTCTTTGTTTTAATATAAAGGTGTTTGGTCTGGTTTTGAGACCCTTCTGGCACTTTGAAAAGTGCTTCTTCTAGACTTCAAGGCCTGAGACTGAAGGAGAGAGAGCAATAAAAGTGGAAGCAGAGATATGAACTTACTGTTCATGGAACCATCTCTCTGTAACTAGTGCTACGTAGCTGGCTCAGTATATTTGCTGTATTACTTGTTAGCTTAATCTGTCACTGTTAAAGTATTTAACTTATAATGTCTGCAGCTTTCTGTTGGTTTCTTCTACTTACTTTTGATGAGCAACTCTTTTTACTTGTCAATGTACATATTTACTGCAAATGGCAAAGTAGTGGTACATGCAGAGAGTAAATATTGAAATAGTCATTTCAGTCAAATGTCTGTACTGAGCAAGTTGTAATTCAGAGATACAATGACGTGGTAATATTATTGTCTTGTCATCACAAATTCTCCTGGGAAGATTCTACATTAGATAATGTTATGTAAACTGATTCCTCCTCCCTTTTGTTTTTTACTCAGGAATGTTTCGATATTGTGATTGTGATTTTATTAAGTTAGTCATACTGCTTGAAGGAACTGCACAGTCTCTAGCCTAGGAGAAGAAGAGAAAAAAAAAGAAAAGGGAGGCATTATTAACTTAATGAAATATTCACAGACTTAACACAAAGTTTAAAGGAAAGTGTAAATAAAAACATGGAATTAAAAAAGGATTAAACCAAACACAAAGTTACTGTATACTGTTGTGTCCAACTAATGTGTTAACCTTGCATGTTACGTGTTAAGTAATTTTTTAGGTAAAGAGAGTAAAGTAGATCTTGTATTTGTGGGATTCAGTTAAGCATTTTATGCAGGAAGAGCTGGATGATTGTGAGGGCTGGATGAGACGAGACTTTCCAGTATACATTATAAGATTAAAACCACAAGCACTAGCAGTACTAAGTCTGTTGTCACCTGAGGGTTAGTCAGTTGGAAATCACCAAACAGGAGTGTTACCTAATATTGTTAATTATTTGCAAGATAAACTTAGAACAACTGATGTGATTGAACCAGAAGAGAGGCAAATGTGATTTCTAAGATGCGTTGAGCAAGGTATTTCTGTTAAAGATACATAAATATTGCTGTTATACAGAACACTGTTAGCCTTTCATATAGTGTATTGTCTACCACTCATATTTAAGAACAAGAGCAAGTATAGGGAAGGGGGGGTGTGAAGGATTATCAGGATAGTGGGTGGCCTTTTATACAGAAAACTTCTAAATTACCTTGGTTTGTTCCCTTGCAAAACAAAGGCTGAAACAGAATGGGAAAGCTTGCCTTGGAGGGTAAACATAACAAAAAAGTAAATAAGCTGTATAAGTTAAAGGATAGTATTGACACAAACAAAATGTAAAACTATAGCCAAACTGAACATCAGGAGATTCCTAAGTATTGACTCAGCTTCTAGATCATCCTCCCAGCAGAAGCACTGAAAGCAAGCACTCTAATTAGTTTTCTGATAGACCTTAACAGATAAAGAGAACTACAGTGGCCTGCAACTTATGGATCTTGATTGTTTAATGCAGAATTTGCCTACATTGTTACATTTTAAATAGAGAAGGTTTGGAGTTTCTATGTCTTAAAATGGGAAGCATCTTTGTTATATTTTCTCATTATTTAAAAAAACCCTGAACAAACGGCTGCTTTTGAATCTCTGTTAATGTGTTTCATCACGTGATTATTCTTTACAGTTCTTACATAGTCAATTAAACATTCTATTGCTTAGGGGTTTTCTAAAAGTAGGTCAAAATTGGTTTCATAAACTGATCCTAGCAAACATTATATAGAAAAAAATATTGAATCATTCAGAATTAGTTAAGTTCAATTAAAGTTTTAAAGATTTGCATTATAGTTTAAAACTATCATTAGAATGAAGGATAATCTGAGACAAGTATACATGACTTTTTTTTAGAATCTCATCTGTGTAGCTGAGGGAAGAGCTCAATGTTAGGCAAAACCAATACAGGCTACATAAATAAATGAGCTGAATAGAAATTTCAGAAAATTATCTTTCTGTCTAATAAGGGATGTCTGTGCCTTGTCTTGCTCACTGTACATTAAGAAAGGTTTTGAAGAATGTGAAGGTAGTCTAGAAGAGGACAGCCAGGCTGATTCAGGAGTAATAGACTGTAGTTCTCAAAGGGAGTACTTTGAAAAGAGAGTCTCTTTGTTCCCAGATATTGTTGTGGACCTGCTGAAAGAACTAGGAGGTGGACTGTATGAAGACAAAAGTGGCTATACTGGATGTTTCCTTCTTCAAAACATACAGCTCACATCTGTAAGAAATGCACGTGGCTAATGGACTGCTTAGAAAAACAGGGCATGGCCAGGGAACAGCTGCATTAAGAAACTTGCTCCCCTAGAGAAATTTCAAATGTTATGAAGAAAAAGTTGTTCACAGCAAATGCTGTTTCCTACTCCTCTGCACGATCTGTGGCTCTCTGTCCCTCCACTCGCAAAACTCCCAGCATTTTCCTGGTTAAGCAGTGTCAGCAGGGCTGCCAGCGTGATCGGGCTGGTAGGGAAAAGGAGCCAGAGGGAAGAAGAGCAGAGAATGACCCCCTCAGCACAGAGCTGTCCTCTGAAGAACGGCTTTCCTGTCCCATGTTGCATTTCGTGTTTTAGTGGCCCTCATCTTGGCAAAATGGTCTGTTTGCCTCTTCACATTAAGAAATCAGAATAGGGTAATATTTTCTATACCACTTGTGTAGTATGGAATTAGTTGGGTTTATTTGTTCTTTTTTACATAGGTGAAGAATAAGTTTGCCATTAGAATTTAGGCAAAAACTCACTGGAGTTTTTAACAGAAAAGAGGCTAAATCTATCTAAATGTCCTGGTTTCCATGAGCTGCAGCTTGCACTTGTGTTTTTTTCCCCCTTCTAAGATTAAGTTAACAATATTTATCAAAAACATTTCTGCCATTGAGGAATCCAGAGAAATGCAGGAAATGCAGTATGAACACATAACGTATGTACTAATACTTTATTTGTCTTTGTGCGTGTGGATTTGATGGCCAAAAAGGAAGAGGCCCCAAGGGCTCCTTAGTATGCAATTAATATTTTGGCTAGAAAAGCAGCAGATTGTTTCAGTATGCTTACATGTTATGACATCATATTCCAGTAAAATTATAATGAACAGAATTTTTGTTTGTCTCCGTGGCAAAACAAAATGAGTTTTCTAATTGTCAACAGACTTCGTGATTTATTTAATTATAGTGGCGCCCGCTCACACCAGCTTAGTTAAGGTCTGTCAGCATTTCTGTTATGAACCCCTATTTTTAGAGGTTTATAACTAGTCGTAAATATTTGCTCATTGCTGAAACTTGGCATTCAAGGTCACAGTCATAGAGCAAATACCCTTTTTCAGGTTGACTATTCTAAAGAGGTACCAATGGCATTATCTAAAAACCAGAATTCTGATGCTATGAAACTTAGAGGGAATAAAGAGAATCTGCTTTCCAGACCTCTTATTTGAGGGATCTTCTTAAGAATCTCGAATGTCCAGAAGAGCCAGATGAAAATGAACTTGTTTTAATAGGTTATATGTGACTGGTTGTTAAAGTATTATCCTTTATCACATTTTTTTCAGCCAATTGAATGTATCATTTTGCATGTCCTTTTGTTGTCTTCTACTCTTGTAGTCTGTCATTTGGCTGTGCCTGTCAACTTATGTTCTGAGGAGTGTGTCAGTATCACCAGGGAATATTTTTTATGTAAGAATTTTCTCCAAAGGAAAATCCTAGCCTTTATAGCTGCCATGTTGAATGCAGGGAGATGCAAATTCTTGAAATGTAGGTAGTTTTAAAACTTTCAAGAACCCAATGAGTCCATACATGAAGTATTGCTGTTGGAAATCCTGACTGTTTCAGTTCTGTGGCTGAACAGAGTGACAGAGGGCTAAGGGGTGTAGAACTGACATGTAGGTGTTCATGTGGTGGAAGATACTGTGCTGATATGTTATTGCATAATAATCAGCAAATTCTATATAAATGTCCCAAGACTGTTAATGTTTTGAGTTCTTTTTAATAACTCAAGTGTAATATATTGGGAAGCTTTGTTAATGATCAGTGGCAGATATGGTATCTTAACTTTTCATGGGGTTGTTCCTTACGTAAGTGTGCATCTTCAGGATGCAGGATCATTCCGTATTAAAAATCAGTTTAATCGTTACACTGTAATTTCAGACTGTAATGTTATGATTACTTTTAAGGTGCTTGCTAATATGGTCTCTGTCCTCAGCACTGAAAAGAGGAAGATGTTTTGTTTCTATTTGGCACACTCCATGTTGTAGAGAAGCCAATATCCTTACAGATTTAGTCCATTTTCTGAGGATTTCAGGTGCTCCTTTGCAGTTTCCTGGCAATGTTCATATTATCAGTGCTCTGTTCACTCTGCTTGAGGCCAACCAGAGCAAGAAAAGTTTAATCAAAACCATGTAAAAGCCTAATCATTCTGCCAGTGCCAAAGAGCTGCATGAGGCTCTAAAGCCACAGGCTGAATATCATTTTTACATATTATCACATAAATAGCTTCCTAAACACTCTTTAAAAGAAGAGTTGGGGAGGGAGGAGGGAAAAAGAGAGGGCCTGTTGTGGGATCTGAGTTTATAAAATGGTTCATGTGCTTTCCACCTTTGCATGTAAATGGAGAGAAAGGTAGGTCTAGTAACTCAACAAGGAACAGGAACTTGTGATGGATGTTGTATTTTCACTAAATCTAGGTAGCTGCTAACAGCACTGCCACATTTCTTTTTATTTAAAAGAGAATTGTGAAGTAATGAGGTGGGATGTGCTATCAAGGTGCCTGGTTTTGCATGACAGAGCTTATCCTGTGCTATACTGCAGCTAATAGAGGCAGTCAACAGACGCAGCTATTTCCAGGCTCTAGTTCTAGATCTTCTGAAAACTTCTTCTGGGATGATGGGAGAATTTCTGGGAACATTTTGAGGTACTTGAGGGTGCCTGTTGGTGCAGGGAAAGGATAGCTACAGGAGCCTGTGGCTTCTATCAAGCTCTATCTAGCAGCTACCAACAAGCTATGTCAGCTACTTCTAATCAAAAGCTACATTGAGCTTTTAATCCAGCTGTCTCCTGATTAGAAAGGGTCAAGCACCCTTTCAGCAGGTACTAGGAGGAAGCACATATAGGTGCAGAGCCTAGAGCACCACTCCCAGTGAGAACTAGCAGATGCAGCAGTTTGCAAGGCAATTCATGCAAAAGGAACCTAAAAACTCTGCTGAGGACAATGCGTGTGCTCAGTGATGGAGGTGATGGTACAGTTCCTAGCACCATCTGGAGCAGCTATCTCTGGTACATCAGAGACCTTGAGTCAGAACTAGCTCCAGAGCTCTAGCTGGGATGGAGAGACAGTGGTCTTATCTGCAGGAGGTGTGCACTGTTAACAGATTCGTATTATCAAGATAAGGAGGTGCAAGAAGATGTCAGAAAACTCCTCGCATCACTAGAGCTGATGAGTAAGAAATTAATTGGATCTTCTCTGAGGTCCTTCAGGTACAAGAGCCTGACTCTCCAGCCACACCAAAGGAGAAGCAGGGAGAGTCAGTGCTTTTTGGGCTGGGAAATGGGGAGTCCTGTGATGGCGAAGGCTGGAAGTTTGCAATTTTTGGCACCAGAAGGGAGGCTTCTGCTTCACCTGCAGATCTGCAACTACAAATACAGTGCCATGGCATCAGATGAGGGCCTGGGAGCTCTCAAAGAACCCAATCCAGCCAAGTGTGAGCCCTTCAGCAGCACCAGAAGGAAGCAGGAAGGACAATAGTGGGCAGCTTCCTCCATTAGGGGATGGAGACCACCATCTGTGAACCTGACCTGCAATGCAGCAAGGTTTTTTTCTCACCGAGGGCTTGGATTGGGACCTTGTGGTTAGACTGCCAAGGGTTTTCTGTTCTTCAGACTATTACCTACCACTACTCTTCATTGTGGGCACCAGTGATACTGTGAGGGGATATACAGAGCATAACAGGCATGACTACAGATATTTTACTTTTACAACTGTGGCACCTTTGAGGATCCATGCTTGAAAGAGAAAAAATCCACCTGACCAAGTGGGGCAAACATCCTTATCAATAGTTTGGCCAATCTGGTCAAGAGAGCTTTAAAGAGATGGAGAGTAGAATTGACTATAACCAGTTGAGGAAGTGTTATAGCAAGTTAGTAGGCAAAGACTGAACAGTGATGTAGACAAGAGAGATCCCAAACCCAACACAACAGGACTGAAGGGATCCCGCCCCAAGTGTGTACACACAAGTCAGGAAGATCCTACAGGACGGCATTATTAGAGAAGTCCTTATACCCTTTCTGGGAAATCAGTACATTTGGGTGCCTATCTGAAGGGTCACTACACTCACACACTTAGCACGAAGAATGAACAGGAGGAATGAGAAGTCTGTGTGCAGCTACTGCGGGGCTACAACCTCACTGGAATCACAGAGGTGTGATGGTATAGCTCAGGAAATGGAATGCTGCAATCAATGCATGCAGGGTCTTTAGAAAGGACAGGCCAGGATGGCAAGGACAGAGTGTTATCCTTTATGGGAGAGAGCAGTGGGAATGCATGGAGGTCTGCCTGGGGATGAGTGATGAGACAGCTGATAGTTTATGGGTCAGAACCGGAGGGCATACCAATGTGAGCAATATTGCAGTGAGTGCCTCCTACAGACTGAATGATCAAGAAGTAGATGAGGTCTTTCTCATAGCTGGAAGAAGGTTCATGTCCATGGCCCTGGTGTTCATGGGGGACTTTAACCACCCCAGTATGCGTTGGAGGGATAGCACAGCAGAACACAAGCAATCCAGGAGGTTTCTGGAGTGCATCACTGACAATTTTCTGACGTAGATGACTGAGTTCACACTTTCAAAGAACTGGTCAGAGATGTGAAGGTTGAAGTCAGTGCAGTGACCATAAGATAGTGGCAGGATCTTGAGAGGAGAGGACAAGGCAAATACCACAGATCACAAACTGGACATGAGGATAGTAGACTTGAGTCTCTTCAGAGACCTCCTTGGAAGAATCCCAGAGGATACAGTCCTGAAGAGAGAAGGAGTCCAGGGCAGCTTGTCAAGGTTCACATCCTCCAAGCTCAGGAACAATTTAACTGTCCATTCTGACATGCAGATGGTCAAAGGCAGCAGGAAGCCTGCGTGGATGAACAAGGAATTTATGACTAAATTCAAGTAGTAGAGAGTCCCTGGTGCACGGCTCTGTTCCCTCAGCTGTGCTTCATGCGCCTTTATAGAGAGTCCTTGGTGTGTGACTCAAGTGAGGTGAACCAGGATGAATGTAGGGAGGGATGTACAAGTGTGCAGATATGGCATTAGGAAGACTGAAATCCATCAGGAATTGAATCTTGAAAGGAATTTGAAGGGCAGGAAGATGGGCTTCTACAGCAACAAAAGAAAGACTTGGGGCCCACTGTTGAGTGGGTCAGAGGACCTGATGGTCATGAAGAAGATGGAGGTTCTCAAAATGCCTTCATCTCAGTCTTTACTGATAAGACTGGCCTTCAGGAGTTTCAGGTCCCTGAGATCAGCTGGAAAGTCTGGAGCGGGTAGGAGTCACCATGGATGGAGGAGGATCAGGTTGAGGAATATTTAAACAGACAGGACAGGTCTGTGAGGCCTGATGGGATGCACCCATGAGTGCTGAGGGTGCTGAATGATGTCATAATGATGCCATTCTTGATTATCCTTGAAAGTTTGCTGTGAGTGGAGAGGTTTCTGATGACTGGAAGAAAGCAAATTTCACTCCTATTTTCATGAAGGGCAAGAAGAAGGATCTGGGAAAATAGTAAGTCAGTCAGCCTACCTTCAATCCCTGAGAAGATGATGGGGAAAATCATCTTGAAAACCATTTCTGATCATATTAAGAATGACAAGTGACTGTAAGTAGTCAGCATGGATTTAAGAAGGTAAGATTGTGCCTGACCAATTGTATAAGGCTGTCATAGCCTTATACAGTGAGATGACAAGCTCAGAGACAAGAGGAGAGGAGCGTATGTTGTTTATCTTGACTTTATCGAGTGTTCTGATACTGTCTCTTATAACATCTTAATTGACAAACCCTTGAGGTATGGCCTGGATAAATGGAAAGCGAGGCAGTCTGAAAACTGACTGATCCGTAACCAGTGGCACAAGGTGTAGCTGGAAGTCAGTCACTACTGGTGTACCCCAGTGGTCAGTACTGGGGCCAGTACTGTTTAACATCTTCATTAATGATCTGGATTATGTGGCAGCGTGTATCCTCAGCAAGTTTGCAGATGATACAAACCTGGGAGGAGTGGCTGATGCACCAGTGTGGAGAGGTATCTCCATAAGAATGGGCATGTGAGCAAACCCAGACTTGGCGGCACCAGTAAGGATGGCTACAGGGAATACGTAAACAAGGACACACAAGGATGGTTACAGGGAAGACGTAAACAAGGACACACGGGGACAGCCACGTGCGGCACGTGACACGGGAGTGAAGCAGCAAGAAAATGGAGGCAGAAGGTGGAACCAAGGGAGGCGCCTTGAAAGCAGTACCTGGCCAATCAAGAGATGTTGCTTAGCGCCTGGAAGAGTTTGTTACCAATTAGAGTTGTGTTTCCAGCGCGTGGTTAGCGCTGGTGGGTATATAATGAGTGAGCTTCGAGCAATAAACAGCAATGCTTGGATTATATTAATCCGTGTACG
>VYZX01012656.1:0-12014 GCA_013401335.1 Brachypteracias leptosomus
TCCCTGCGCCTGGTGGGCAGAGACGCATCACTGCCCTCCCGGAACCTTTTCAAGGTGAGGGGCGGGGTAGTGATCGCCGTCACCTTGGGAACGCCCACACCACATCAGCCGCTCTCGCAACGGCTGCCGGGGGCTTCTGCTTCTAGGAATCGAGACTGGAACGGCTCCGGGCGAGCTGGCTCCGATCAGCTGATCCTCGAAACTGTTCTGGGGAAGTCTTAGATCTTATGCACCTCTATCCATATTCTCCTACATGGCCTCGGACAGTGATATAGAGGATGATACCTAAGAACTATTTAAAGCCTTTTTTGAGGAACTGAAGTGCTGGAGCCTGGGCTGTGGACCCCAAGCTCGACCCGATCTATGGATGAGTCACAACCTAGTAGAATGTTTTGTTCCCCAAGTGGTTTCAGGACCCAGAGATAGAACCTGGCCCACCTGTGTGAGGCCCCACCTTCCCCCACGTCATCATGGTTGGGGTGATGAGTGAGGCCAGGACTATATCATCCAGAAACTGACCAGTCAGTGGGCGTTCTTGTAGAAGAGAGTTCCTGTTGGGACCAGTTTGAGGACCTTCTTGTTGGGACTGATTGCAGATTACTGAGTACTCTCTTGGTAGTGTGTTTCCCCCTTGGCTGATTTGAGACAGAAGAGCAAAAAGATGAAGATGTAAAAGGTGAAGGTATGCTGAGGGAGTGTTGCTGAGTTCAGCACTGGCTTCTGGAAGAAGAGAGCTAGCAAAACAGGAACCCAAGAATTACCAGAGCCAAGACATATGTCACCACAGGGTTAAAAATGGAGAAATTAAACCCATAGTCTATGTATGAGACCCCCTCTTGCTAAAATGGAAAAAGAGAGAGAGCATATTACAGCATTTCCTGTGATTGATCACGATGCAATTTATCTCCCGCCACCTCAAAATTTTGGTATTCTACAATCTTTTCACATTTGCTAGGCAATTTGATCTCCTCTGTAGCCATAGTTTTGAAGAAAATGCTGTAATTTGCTGAAGAACATAGTGAAGTTGTTGTTTTATTGGTGGTACTCGTAAAGGATGTTTCAGAGGCCATTCAATCGGGTTCAATGTGATTTCCTAAGTGGGCTGGAATTTCCAACTTGAATACCATCTTCTCCTTTCAAGCCATGTTGCTGTAAGTGAGTTCAGTAGAGGTGATTAAGTTCTCTGAAGCCTGATCCAAAAGAAAATCTACATGGTGAACAATAGAGCAAACATTACATGAATAAGAAAAACACCCACCGTAAAGGATGCTCTTGCCAGCATAGCTCAGGATAAGTCATTCTACATATACTCAAATTTAAACTCCTGCTTAATTCCTCTCAAATCAAATATTGCATGCAGATAAGAAGAAATTTCTTGTAAGGAAAGTTGTGCCTACGGTAAATTTTGAATATGCCCAGTATTAAGATTTACTGCTTGCTTAGAACACCTGGGCTTCAGTTCTTCTCCAACAAGAATCACTTAACCTCTTTTTTTTGTCAATAATCAGGCATCTGCAAAATCCTTTGGAGGACAGAAAATTATGGAAGCAATTTTGCACAGAAATTATGAAGAAAAAATTTGCTGTGAGAGATTGTGACGTCTAATGTATTTTGGATTGTTTTTTATTTTATATTTAGGACAGGGTAAGCTGTTACTTTGGGCTCTTAAAATTTTCTGGTTTATCTTGAAAATTCATGAATCAAAATACATAGGCCCCATTAAGGCACTTGTATTCTACCTCCAAAAGAATGTGCCTGTACCCAAGAGAAACAGAAAACATGCATCTGGTCCACAGTGTGCTTTTAACTATCTTAAAATGGCTTTTTACTGTGACCTTTAGTGGCTGGAAGACATGGTTCTAGTCTACTATGGACAACTATATTAAACCAGTAACACTCATTTGGCTATGAATTCAATAGAAAAATAAACTGCAAAAACCCAAGAACAATCGGAAGGAGAAAAAAAAATTATCAGGAAATGAACAGATATGAAGTGAGTTCTAGGAAAAACAGGATAATTCAGAAGACATTTCTGATGTGTTCTGCTCTACTTGAATTTTCTGATCTGTCTTCAAGGTCATTTATGTATAATGTCAAATGGATTGCACTTGGTTTAATGAAAGCTATCATGCTTATCAGTGTAGTTTAAGAAGAGTCACAGCCTCGCTGAAAAGTAAAGACAGAAAATGTTGTTGACTACTACTTCTGCCTAGAAATTCAGAACAAAAACTCCAACAAAACTCAAAATCTGACTAGCAGAAAAACAAACCTCAAGCTGTTTGATATCGTACATATTTTGATTCTTTCCTTCTGTCTCTCCCCTTTCCAAGTAGAGAAAGCCTCAAGGTGGCATGATTTCCATGAGTCTGTTCTTCTGCGTGCTAAAGATAGGTTTAGAAGCAATGTAGCACAGACTTTGCACAGATCTCCAGAAGTCCACTGGGGGAAGACTGAAAATTTGTGGGAAGTCAGAGCAAATTCTCAGTGGAATAACTGGCAGGAAACTATCCACCCATAGGCTTTCCCGTTAAAGCCTCATTAATGAAAGAATAAAACAAAAAGCAGGTGTTTGTTGTGGGGGTAGGGTGTCCCATTCTGTGTTGCTGGCTCTGCATTGATGCTCTTGGCCATGACCTGTATTTTAATTGCCTGTTATAGTCCACTGGCATCTCAGGAAAGAGAGTCCAAACATCAGAACCATCAAAGCTCTTTTGTAACAAACTGCAAATATGTACCACAAGGCAGTAGGTATATCATGTTCATCAGCTTTTGTTTTGGAACATGGAGAGTATACTAGGTACAGAATGGCTTCATTGTTAGGGAAAATATTAATTACTGAATAGTGATAGAAGTAGGACTGGCTAATTTTCACATCAGTATAGATGCAAAATTGTTGATGCTGGCTTATTGCTACAGGGAGGTGTTAGCTGTCAGATCCTATTGATTTCAGCTTAGATGTCTTAATTAGTCAACCCTATTGATTTTGATGAGGATGTCATGAAAAGTAATTACTCTACATTCAGCATAATCATTTTTTTATTTTAACATCTCTTTTCTTTCAAAAAGCTGACTTTTTAAGTTGTTGACGACATTAATACCAAGAAAGCAGACAGATTATTTGGTTTAAGAATCAAACTGGACTCCTAAGACCACTTATCACCATTTTGACAGTTTTTCAAACAGACTGCCAGAGCTACACTCAGAACTGTCAAAAAAAGTTGTTTCAATACTGCTTCTTCCCTAAGGCCTGATTACAGTTTGGTATTCTTAGTTTACTTATTGAATTTTCCCTCAAGTAGTCTTTGTGCCTGAAAATTGTTGAGCTGCTCCATCGTATTAGTAAGAAGTGCTTGCATTAATATAGTACAGCAAGGACAACAAAGCTCAACTAGAGTTATGTCACTTCATTCATTTTTCACCTCTTCACTTCTGTACTTCATCTCTGACAAGCTCTTCTCTATGTCTTTGCTAGATCAAAGTCAGGAAAGTTAGGTTTTGGTGCAGTGGATATGGATCAAAGACTCTTTTTAACTAAAAAGCTTGTATTTGGTTAAAATCAATATACATATTTCATAAAACATTTCAGTTTAGTCTCAAATGCTGTTTTGGTCATTCTTTAAAATTAATCACATTTTACAGACAGAAAAAAAGTAAAATTATTAATTCATGGAAAAATACTAACTACACTCAAATATGAGTATATTTATACAAACTGTAAGAAAAGTTCTCCACAACTAGGACAACAGAAAACATTTCTTCTGCTTCTCTTATTTAAATAATATAAAAAGGAAGAAGAAAAATAATAATACAAAAAAAAAAAAAAAGAATAAAGCCAGGAACTCTTCATGAAAGGCACCAAAGATTGATATTTTTTTAATGTACAGAAGTAGAGCACAAAATTGTTAGCACATAATGGCCCTATCTGTATGACTCTCACTGTCTTTGCAAGTGAGGTAAACACATCATTTCAGTTTTCTCTTTTACTAAGCCTGCCTCAAAGTATTCCAGTTAGAGCCAGTTGTATATCAGTGGCTTTCCAATGTGAATGCCAAAAACACATCCTGAGTTTTAGTAGTTGGGTAGATTATTTTAGGAGTTAGGAATACTAGTTTTGGAAGAACAACTGCATGGAGATTATGAATATGTATTACAAATAAGCAGCAGTCTGATGTCATGAAGTTTGATGACAAACAATGGAGTCCAGTTCCAGAGGAAATTTCAGACTTTAAAAGTTCTATATTTCCTTTCCATTCCTAAATTGCCTTTTCCCCTCTTAATATTGAGACTGGGGAAAGCAGAACAGAGTAAAAATAGACATGCAAGAGTCAGAGAATTTTTTTCTTGACGCGGCAACAGACTGTTCTTGCATAGCCACGAGGCTCCTTGGTTGTCATCAGATCAGTCCCTGGAGCCTCACTGACATAAAAACTCATCCCTTCCTATTAGTCCAGAAGTAGCACTGATTAGCTGCAAGGCTGCTTCCTGTACTCTTCTTGCAGTGTTATGTGCTTGTTTTGAGAAGTAAGGGATGAAACAGTCTAAAGAGATTCCCTGTAGCTTATGTTATTGTGATCTTCTCTACATGCCCTGGTTTCATTGGAAAAAATGATACCATTTTTCAAATACAGAAGAAGAATGTGTTTATGATAGCTCATGGACTAATTTCCAACACTAGAAGGAGAAACACTGTTTCAAAACCTTCTTCCTGGAAACTATGCTAGGGAATGTAGAAAACAATGAGATGATTGGTGACAGCCAACACGGCTGAAATAAGGGAAAATTGAGCATGACAAATTTGGTGGCCTTCTGCAATGGAGTTATAGCATTTGTGGATAAGGGAAGAGCAATTGACATCATCTACCTGGACAGGTGCAAATCATTTGACACTGTCCCATATGACATCCTTGTCTCTAAATTGGAGAGATATGCATTTGATGGATAGTGGAAAAGGAATTGTCTGGATGGTCACACAAAAAGAGTTGCAGCCAACGGCTTGGTGTCCCAGTGGAGATGAGTGACAAGTGACATTGTTCAGGATTTGATATTGGAACCAGTGCTGTTTAACATCTTTGTTGGTGACATGGACAGTGGGATTGAGTGTACCCTCACCAGGCTTGCCAATGACACCAAGCTGTGTGATGTGGTCAACACACTGGAGGGAAGGGATGCCATCCAGAGGGATCTTGACAGGCTGGAGAGGTGGGCCCATGCCAACCTCATGAAGTACAACAAGGCCAAGTGCAAGGTCCTGCACCTGGGTAAGGGCAAGAAGCACAAATACAAGCGAGGCCATGAGTGGATTGAGAGCAGTTCTGAGAAGAAAGACTTGGGAGTGCTGGTTGATGAAAAGCCAACATGAGCCAGCAATGCACCAGTGCAGCCCAGAAAGCCAACTGTGTCCTGGGCTGCATCAAAATAAGTGTGAACACCAGGTTGAAGCAGGTGATTTGCCCGCTCTGCTCCATTCTTGTGAGACCCCACCTGAAGTACTGTATTCAGCTCTGGGGCCCCCAGCCATAAGAAAGACATGGACCTGCTCGAACTGGCCCAGAGGAGGAGCATGGAGATGATCGTAGGCCTGGAGCGCCTCTCCTGTGAGGACAGTCTGAGAGTGTTGGGGTTGTTCAGACTGGAGGAAGAAAGGCTCCAGGGAGACCTTACAGTACTTAAAGGGGGGCCTACAAGTAAGATGGGGAGAGACTCTTTATCAGAGAGTGTAGTGATAGGACAGGGGATAACAGTTTCAAACTGCAAGAGAGTAGATTTAGATTAGATAGAAGGAAGAAGTTCTTCACTATGAGGGTGGTGAGACACTGGAACAGGTTGCCCAGAAAAGTTCTGATTGCCCATCCCTGGACACGTTTGAGGCCATTTTGGATGAGCTTTTGAGCAACCTGATCTAGCAGAAGGTGTCCCTGCCCATGGCAGGAGAGTTGGAACTAGATGATCTTTAAGGTTCCTTCCAACCTAAACTATACTCTGTTTCTGTGATTCACATAGCGGTACTGAATGTATATCAAGGGTTTCAGGAGTCATGGAGTCTACAATATCTACCAAGACAACATCCTTTAAAGCATGTTGGACCAGCTTTATATCAGCAGACATTGTCTGACTATTTAAACCTCTGCACATCTATTATAATAAATACTGGCTTATCGTAAAACTGAGGCTGATTTTCAAAAGTACAGACTTCTATAAATTCACTGTTCCAGCATCATTCATTTCAGTGTTTGAATGTGTGTTATGTAATTGTTTATTTTATTGTAATATCACCAGATTCCTGGCTTGATATATTCTACTTGCTTCAATATGTACGTTTCCCTCTTGAAATCATATTGCATTTGTTTTTCAGACCTTTTGAGCACCTGCTGCTTTCATTGGCATGGGCAGTACTGGTACAAAAAGTACGAGAAGTTCCAGTACCTCAGTATCTCAGAAGATTAGGGAAAACCACAAATAAACAAACAAAAACCCCCAACTCTCAGAATACCTATAGAAATTTAATTCTGACAGAGATCTGTAGGGACAGTTTTTGTTTGCAATTTTGCGTCTTAATAATCTTTAAGTTTATTTTGTGGTACTTTTTCTGAAGGTCAGTTTTGAATCTTGCTATATTTGTACTCTATTTCTGTATCAGCTTTTTCTTCCTTGAGATGTCAAATCTTTCCCTTTGTGCTTTAAATGTTCAGATTTCTCCCCTAAATCTAAGCTGTGGAAACTGGCCATGAAGTTCAAGATACAATAAAGGAATTCTCAGTGACCGTTGTGACTACCATTTTAATACTCTATCTATATCTCTATATCTTTATTCAGATGCACAAGTTAAGTGTAATATAGTCACTTAGGTCTTTTAAAGATACTGTGACTATTATACCCTCCTGAATACCAAGAGTAGTATTTTATATCTGTGTCTACAATGAACAATAGAAATGGGAGATCTCTTATTGCAAAATGACTGGGCCAGAAATAGCTTTCTGTATAGTACCTCTTGAGTTCCTTTAGTATCATCCTCACAAATCTGATTCTAGTTCAGTATGTAAATTAGATAGTCTGTATTGTGCTAAACTTTTATGGTTATGAGAGAGAAGCAGAACAGTCTTCAGGTGGTACAGGTGGTAAGATGGAGTTTCTGTGGAAGAAAGAAGACACATTTATCTTAATTTGGATATGTAAGTTTGAGAATACGTAAGATGTTAAATGATACTGGTCTATGCAGTGATCAGTTTCTCCCTAAAGCTGCTGAAGCAGTTGGAATAATTCAATGTTTGCTGCATAATTGACAGAGAACCAAGAAGTTTAATCTGCTAAGAATTTCTAAAACATTGTGCCAAGCTTTATGTGCCTATGGCAGTTGATCAATGTAATATAAAAACATATACAAATATAATTCATATATGTATGCACCATAGTACACATACTTTATTTTAAAAAGCGCACAAATACACACATTTAAAATAAATAAATGTCTAAAAATATTACAACAGAACTTTTTCTATCAAAAATAATAATTCTGAAGGATCTGAACATCAGTATACATCAGAATTTAATTCTTTCTAGCAATATGAAATTGCTTTTAGTTCTCTTTTAGATTCCTTTTGTCCCACTAAAGTGAATTGGAGCTGTGGGTTATTTTGTGTGCTGATGTGTTTGAGGGTTGTTAGAAATATGGCATGTTAATTTCTTATTCATCTCCCATACAAATCTCTAGCCAATGGAGTTTCTATGAAATATTTGGGTTGTGACCAACTAAAAAATTAGTTTATTAATATTCATCTGACATATTTTCATTAATAAGTCAAAGATCAAAAGCAGAAAATTAAAAAATCTCCATTTAATCTTTGGCCAGAAAGACATTATTGAAAAATAGGGACTGTCAAAGGTGACACTGAGCTAATGAGCAAAGTCAGAACAAAATACTCTAGAACTGGAGGCATGAGTTGTATGCATCTGCAGATCCTGGACTTCCCTAATTACTGTAATTGCATGCAATTTTCAGAAATATAGTAAACAAAGTTTGAAGCAGGGAAGGCTGTTACTTACATTACAGCTCCATTAGTTGCGATTGCATTGCCACAGCACCTCTCAGGCTGCGGGACCCACCCACCCACNACCACAACAGTGACTGAGGAGAGTGCTGAGTCCTAAAGATGAAAAGCAGCCATCACATGGAGCTGAGATGGGAGACAAATATGCTTACAGAAAAAATATCCTGCTTTCATGGACAGTTCCTCTTTTCCCTCAGGAAAAACGTTTTTTAGTTTTACTACCATAGATTTCAAATATAATAATTATAGTTTTCTTACTCTTCTGTGCTCCCATTTTCACATCACCAGGAAACACGGGCTGTGTTTTCTTACTTGTCCTTTTAACTGTGCTGAAATTCAGTTGTTGGTTCTTATTTCTCTTTTTTGTCTCTTACTGAGAGAAAGATGAATTGTTACCTTAACCCTTGGAACTTTTGAGTTACTTAATAGGCTAAAAAGGTTTTTTTTAAGACTAAATGTATTTCTACTTTTCTTTTCTAGTATTTTGTTAATACACTCAGGAGAAGTCTGGTATATAAAGCTCTGATTCATCAGATCGCTTAATCCCAGTTTTAAATCTTTTTGAAACACACAATTAGGTGGATGTTCTACTGAGTCAGTTCTTCAAGATATGATTTTCTTTTATGAAAGTGATGTGCGTTATAATAAAATGAAGAGACCATTGAACTGCTTCAAAATTGTGCATTTAGTTTCTGTGGTGTGATTTTTCTTTCTCACTGTACCTGGTAAGATTAATATACCTGTAAGTCTCAATATAATTTTATGCAGTCTATTCAGAAGAATAACATATATTGTTTCTGTGTCAGTTGTGTAAAACCTAATACAAAGAACAACAGATTCTCTTGGTTATAGTTATTCTCTTGGTTATGAGTATCTGCATGTCAGTACGTTAAGCTGATTGACCTCAATGTGTCTTGTCTTTCAGTTAGTGTAATCCTTATTTGCCTTCATCACCTCTCTGAGCAGCACGTATAGACTAGGATTGTGCAGTCTTTTAGCATTTATGCCCGGATGATCTCCTGATCTCTATCCTCTAGAGGAGGCATGAGCAATCTGTGGCCTATTCTGTTCCCCAAGGCATGTCCAGCTCTCATGAACCTTGAAGGGTCAGATGTATTTTTCCATTGGGAGAGAGAGGGACAAGATCTGGAGCTCACATTGAAACCCACAGACTCACACTGAAGCTCACGTTGGAGTTGGCAAAATGCATAAGTCCAAACACAGTATCACACATATCTAGTTCTATTGCATTGGCCCTTGAATCTTTGGTTGGAAATAAAAATGCTTCCAAGGCATAGAGAAGCTGGCCAAGCCTGTAAGGCTTAGGAGATTGGAATAAGTCAGCTATTGGTGCTGAGGTGATATTGTTACATTCACATTGCCACAAATGATAGAATCACAACTATGCTCTGCTTCCACTGAGCACTTGCTCTTCCATTTTTTTTTGGTGGACAAATTTGCCTCATATAAGTCATATAAACTGACCTGACTCCACTTTACATCATAAATAGAGGAATAAACACTCCCTGTCCCCCATCCAACTCAAAACTAAGTCCAGATTTGCTCAGTATTCATGAAGCTTCAAGTCAGATCTTGACCACAGTTTCACATATCCAATCAGTCCTTTCTTCAAGACTAAAAATTGACATTTCTGAAAAAGGAGTAGGGGAAGATGTCAGGCCATTTGGAAATGCATTTCTAGTTAGTCCTTTAAGACTTTCTGTCTAGTTACTTCAACAAGTGTTCCCTTAGTTCTTATGGACACTCACTGGATGCCGCTGTGACCATCTCCCTGCAATCTTACATTTTATAGAAGGCTAATTTATCTGTACCACACTTTATCACTATTTGGGTCACCAATACAAACCTACCCTCTGGAAAAAGATAAGTACTGGAAAGAAAAGGATCTGTGTCAAACATTTTGTGGCATAGATGAATGCTTGTAAAGATGCAGTGCCCAAAATAAAGTGCTTTAAGTTGCATCAACTACTACAGGAAAAAAAAAAAAAGAGAAAAGGAAGGAAGGAAGTTGGCCCACCAGCCAACTGAATATTTGTTCAAGTGATTCTGGCAGGGAATCTTTAAATCACCTTCCTGTTTCTCTGTTACATCATCTTTAAGTATTCTGGGATTTAGTAAATAATTGTGAAGAAAATCATATCTTGATTTAGGGCCTCTGTCCTTACCCTGTTTGGGGACATACTTTAAAAGATAACCATGGCAGCTAGTAGGCTAAATGATGAGTTCCCTATGTTATTCAGCAGTAAATGAAGACAAGGGGTTTCATGCTTGTTGCTAAATGGGTATTTATTTTCTCAGAAAGACTGAGCAAACATCCTCTCCACTGAGGATGCACCACTCCTCAGAGCCAGGTATTTGAGATAGGTCAGCCTCTAGAGCCAGAGAGAGATTCTGTAGATACAAAATTGGGCTAGGGCTTCCACAAGGGAAAATACATTGCTGCTACTATAAAGACCTCAGCTTACTCTTTTCAATGATTTATATACTGCTAGTGTATAAACCTTTTTTGTCCCTATATGAACTGTAAATGGTGGCCACATTTTTTTCAGATATGACAACCTCATGCAGGTGATTATTTTTTTTCCATTAGAACACATGCCATTAAATTCATTATCCTATCTAGTTTCTGTCAGTGCAATCTGTCACTGCTTTGTTACAGTTAATGCCACTATTAATTAATCTTATCCGTAATTCATGCCTCATAAATTTTTGAAAGTAACTGTAGAGCTTGTAATGAGCTGGACTGACAAATTTTGAGATCAAAGGCACAGATCCTCAGAGATAACAGGCACTTAATTACTATTTAGGTACCCAACTTTCATTGATTTCAGTAGTAGGTGCTTTAGATTAACGTAATAACTGTAGTGCAAATTTCCCATCACTAGATTCATTTTGAGGGGGACTGTGTCTAAAAGTGTTAGAACATAGTGCAGTCCCTCATAGCCCGTTCAGTCACCAACCTTGCTGCCAGGATGTAAGCATAACTCTACTTGCGAGCACAGCTTTGTGACACGACAAAAGTTTCTACCCAGCTGATGGCTGAGCAGTCAGTTGCACCAACACTTCATACACAGGTGAAAAGAGGTACTTATTCCCTTCAAAACTCTCATCAATGTCTGAGGATAAAAATCAGAATTTTCCATCTGTGATTAATTTTGTATTCAAAATGATAAGGAGGTAGGGGAGTCTTTGCAATTTATAGAGGAGACTTAGCTTAGTCTGCATCTTCTTACATGGTTTCTTGTGGATAGGAGAGAGCATCCATTCTGATGAAAGTGGTTATGTCTTTTAAAATACAGTGGCTGAAGCAGTAATAATTTGGATGTTGGGCTGCAACACTGAAGTATTTTCTGTTCCGTAGGGTGGCATGCAGTGGCATGTTACTTGTCCCTACACAGCACAGCCTGACAGAGTGCACTTGCCTTTAAGTCTGTAAACATCTGCAATTAAGTCAACCATGACTCTGAAGTTAAGCACTGCTTAAATGCTCTGTTGAATTGGGTCAGAGTGCTAAGCATTCTTTCAGATTGTATCTCAAATGCCTTAGCAGCCTGAAGAGCTCTACCTCATACCCTGAAGACGGCTGTTTACTCTTATGCACCAGGTTACATTAGTGAGGCATACCCAGATTCTCCTAATTTCTGTATGAATAGAGACAATAGGGCCCCTGCTATCTTTCCTCAAGTTTGCTCACATATACAACAGAGTTTGATCAAACTTGGTATGCTTGCTATGCTTTTCAGCAAAATTTTTCTTCCAACAGTATTGTAATGTTTTGTATTGTGTCATAGTATTGCATGGTAAGATTTTTCATAAAAAATCAAAGTGCCTAATGCATGAATAAAAATCATTCCAATGGAATAGCATCTTTAGTGGAGACTGAGCTGTCTTTATTTCACAGAAAAAGAAGGAGAAAGTATCTCACTTCCAGTTACAGGGCGATGTAGC
>VYZX01012659.1:0-52549 GCA_013401335.1 Brachypteracias leptosomus
AACACAAAGCCACTTCTATCTGCACTTCTGTCTATTTGCCAAAATGGAGGGATGATCTCACATCAGCAAGTGAGGATCCTGCTGGTGGGAAGCTGCCATCAACTGGGGGGAACTATCTGAGCAGTGCATCAGCCAGCTGAATAGTGTCCTGTGTTTGCTGAGAGAAGGATTTGCTCCTCTCCGTTATCTCCAGATATCACAGCTCACTTTCCCTGTCCCCCTTGCCCCCCAGATACAAAAAAAAGGTATCTCTTTATGTTTTCACAGCAAATTTTACCTGTAACTTGAAACACAAGTAACCCAAGTGTGCACCACTTTCTTCCATCCCTGGAAACAAAGGGACCACCACTGGGCTTAGCTGCTGCACTGATAGAGGCAACACAGACCACAGATCTCCAGGGTAACCCCTGGAGACACAGCCTTGCTGCAGGGCTCACAGCACCAAGCCACAAAATGAAGTAGATCCACAGTGAGAAAAATCAAAATTGCCACATTCAGTCTGTTGTTCCTAGCATCATAGGCTAGCCCTACAGCAGTTTTTCTATAATCAAAACTCTTCTATACACTCCAATAAGTTGCATGGGCACTCACTAGCAGTACGGGTTAACAAGTGTCTAACAAAGCTCCTTCCAAGACCTTTGGGACGAGAGGGTATTTATTCGTGTTTGTAACGTGACGTTAATCTCAGTGAAGACAAGCCAGAACACAGATTCAGTGATTCTGCCTGAAAATACATTTGTGAGATAATATCTCCACATAATGTAGCTGTGGTGCAAAATGAAAGTAACAAGAAGAAGAAAATCCAATTTCCCCCAGCAAGGAGCCATTAAAAAATGACACATCCTGCAGCTTTTGACTGAAAAATCCCAGTTGATATTGGTGAACGCCCTTTATAGTAGAGATTACCTTCCAATGACTCATAACCTTCAAGGATTCACTGCCAGGCAAATATTTCAGTCTCTGTCCAAGATAAGACTTTTCTTTTCTAAAATTTTAGGACAAACAAGTCAGCTCAGTCATTTTTTTTGTTTTTATTGTTGAATAGAGATACAAAATTGTATCAAAGAGATAACAGATGCATCTGAAGTGATGCAAAGTACCAAGAAGAGGTGTTTCAAGGTCACTGGCTTCAAAGGAAGACCAAGATCTGGGAAGAGGCCTGAGATTCACCCCACTGCATTACAGCAGCTCCACAAGCTACCACCTCTCATGACACCATGGCCTAAACCTCCTCTACTGCTGATGGGAAGAGGGAGAAGGTCTTACATAGCCATTAACTAGATCTGTTGGCATGTCCAGACTTGGCTGAAAAAAAAAAAAAAAAAAAGGCAACATTTGAAGACAGTTAGCCTACCATGGTTAAAAGCAGGGACATCACCTTGCATTGTCCACAGGGAGAGGCCAGCTCCACTGCCTGTACCTTCACACCAGCTGGGGAGGGAAGGCAAGATGTGCCACTGCTGATGGCACCTATGATGGATGCTCACTCTCCTACCCTTTCTGTCTAGAGGCTCTGCTCAAGAAGAACTAGAAGTTTTTAGATGTTCCTCTAAGTGCTCAGCAGCCTTAGAGCAGTGAGGACACTTTAAGGCTGCAACAGTGTTTTCAAACATGTTAAATTTACTGCATTTGCAACAGTGTGATAGAGATAGTTGCTCCAAGCACATCCAAAGAGACTGAGGTCATTGCATACCTACTTCAGCAAGCATGAAGGCATACTGCACCCTGGCCAGGGGCATCAGCCATGGGATGAGTAACTTGGTTCAGCCAGTTCACAGAAAAGGCTAATTAAGAGTGACCAAGATACAGTCAAGTGTGCTGGCAGTCCGCAGGAGAGGGTGCTTCAGGGACAGGACATGGGTCAGGCCATCTGTTCTGGATTTTAGTTCCATTCATCAAGCTATCAAGGCATGCAGAAGAATTAAAAATTGCTTAGTAGTGAAGAGCAGCTGAAATCCCAGCAATGTCACAGACAGTATTTCTTCACTCAGGGTGTCCAAGGAACCAGTGTTAAGCTAAGCAGGAGACACAAGCTGGGCTGGGTTAGCAGAGTGCACCCAGGCTGGCTGCACCAGGCACTCCTGGGCCAGGAGCTGGCAGACAGGACAGGCAAGAAGGAGAATCTGGGACAGCCTGCTCCTGCGCTGTGCAGCCTGTGGTTTAGAGCTCATGCCTCGCTCATGCCTTAGCTAGGCAAAGGCAAGTCCTTGCAGAATGACAGGGAAGAGGCTCAAGATGAGCCAAAGTCACCTGGACAGCACTGAGTCTTGCAGAGAGTCCCGGACACAGTGGAGAAGCACCTGACCCAGAAGGCAAATGGTCTGGAAGATGTTCTGCATGGAGAAGATCCTGCCCGTCTCCATGAGGATGGGGATTGGAGCACTGCACGCTGACAGGGGGCACACGTCCAGCCTGGAGTGCACACAGAATCACACCTGTTATTTCCTGGCTTTATACAGCGTGGACACAGCCTGGCATTTTGCAGTTTCCTTCATCCCTTCAGCAGCTCCAAGCACCTCTGGGCAATGCCATCGGCACCCAGAGCTTCACATTTCCAGGTGGGAGAATGTCCTCTAGTAGCCCCCAAGCTCAGAGAAGCAGTCGCCTGAGTCCTCTGAAGCTAACCATGGCTATGTGATAACCAGACCTTCACCAGCTGCAGTCACAGGGGTTGCAGAAGGCAGCTCTCCTGCTACCCAGGACAGTCCTGGACTTCTAGGGGGAAAGGTGGCTCTGCTCTGGGATTAAGTTAGAGACAGTTTCTCCACTGGAAAGACTTCAGAGCCCAAGGCCATGAGCAGAGGATCACTATCACCATGCTACTGCTCACAATATACACTCAAAGAGCTGAAAAGCAAGAATGCACTTAGCCCACCCTGCCTGCAAGGCACTGCAAGTTTCAATAACATTTGTAGAAACCTGGTTAAGCCCTTGTGCCAGTGGTGACCTGCCATGCTGGTGCTGGAGCAGGAAAGTACATTGCAAAGCACCAAGAGGAAGATGGGCAGAGCCAGAGAAACTGGGACAAGCCAGAACAGGCAGCAAGGTCCTTTTGTCCCAATGGCCAGGCAAGGACTGACAGCACTCCCAGCCTGCTGCAAAAGGGGGTGAGCTCTCCAATGTGCATCTCAGTGAAGAACTCATCACTCTAGGGACTAAGGCAGTTGCCTTCCATGCTGCCTGGCATAAACCTCTCTGACATCAAAACCCATGTTCCTCTCATGCAAGAGTAGGATTTGCCAGGCATTGCCTTGCCCTGATCTGAATGCTCCCCCACCTCAGGACACTGACACCAGAGAACATTAAAGCAGCACAGACAACTGGAGATGCTGATCCTCACCCATCCCAGACAACTCTGGAGTCATACTCACTGCTCATGGTGCTGGCCCAGACTGTGCAAGGCCAGCTGGGTGCAGTCACTTGAAGTCTTCTCCCGCCGTGATCTGCTGCTGTGATGGCCCTGTTGGCATCAAAGACAACTGCATTAGCACAGAGACCCTACACCAGGTGAACCCAGCTCGGTGCCCTGTGCAGGCTGCAATGCCAGGAGCCCATCAGCACAGTGAAAGCCCCAAACCTGGTCAGCTGATACTGGAGTGGGTGGGGAGACATGTTCAGAGCAGGGCGAGGGTCACCAGCAAGGAGCCTGCTGATCTGATCTCTATTCAAATCTAAAATCTTGAACCTAATGCATCCAGGAATGGCTCTTGAATCTCAGGGAGGTGAAAGCACTTGAGAAGACAGATGAGCAATTCCAGCAGCCAAACGAAACCTTTGCCTGCCCATGTCAGGGGCCTCTCTTTGAATTAGTTTCACACAAGGTGCTTTCAACTCCAACACCAGAACACTTTACACTGCAATGATGAAACAGCTGTCTTGTACTTCATCCAGGAGAAACAGGGGTAGCAGAAAGAGGTTGTGGGGAGACTGCACCTACCTCAGCCTATCTCCTGCTAACAAAATGCAATAGAAGATTTGACTGAACTGATATCCTAGTACACAGGTGTGTACTGGTTATGGAACAGAGAGATCCTTCCACCCCTGCACCCTCGCTCCTAGGACTCCTAGGACCTCCTAGGAGGAGGTAGCACTCTTGAAGATGAATTCTGGCTTGGGCTGGTAAGAGACCTCTGGAGAAACCCAACTCCCCCTTCCCACCACAGGCAACCCCATCCACTCTCAATGCAGTACCGATCGTTTGCGTTTCTGAGAGCTTGATCTGCTGGCTACATGCAGAAAAGGGAGCTCCCTGAGGCAAGTGGGCTGCGCAGAGGAGTCCGGGGACATGTGCACCATGACAGAGGGGACCTTCCTTTGCTGGTTCACCAGGATGGGCCTCAAACTGGCATCTGATATTTCTGCAGAGAGAAGAGAGGGAAGAACTAAACCAACCTGAATGCTCTCAGGACAGGAGAGAGGAGAGATCCAACCCTGTGCTAGTATCAGACATACATCAAACCATGTCCTACAAGTGTGAGCAGCAGGACAGCCCAGAGAGGTATGGAGTGGAAAGTAAGTGGGCACACTGCTCCAGTAAAGTGAGGAGCTGTTTTTAAAAGTATGTCTCTGCATCCCAAAGAAGGGAGCTGTCCTGGTTTCAGCTGAGATAGGTTTTTCTTTTTCACCTTCTTAGTAGCTAGAATACTGCTTTGGTTTGGATTCAGTATAGAATTTGGTATGAGAAGAATGCTGATAATATACTGATGGCTTTAGTTGTTGCTAAGGAATCAAGGACTTTCCAGCTTCCCATGTCTTGCTAGTGTCAGGTGCACCAGAAGCTGGGAGGCAGCATAGCCATAGTGACAGATCCAAATCAACCAATGAAATATTCCATATCATACAATGTCATGTCCAGTATATAGACAAGGGTTAGCTGGGAGGCTGGCTCTCTCTTCCAGGCTCTTTCTCTTCTGGGATTGCAGTTTCAGGATTCTCTCCTCTGGGACTGCTAGCCAGGAATGGGCTGGGCCTCAGTCAGTGGCTGGTGAGCAACTGCACTGCACATTACTCGTTTGTACATTCTATTACTACTACTGTCATCATTATTATTTTAATTTTATTTCAATTATTAGGTTTTTTTTATCTCAACCTATGACCCTCCTTACCTCTACCCCTCCAATTCTCTCCCTCACTCCCTGGGGTGAGGGGAGGGTAAGCAAGCAGTGTTGGGCTGCCAGCCGGGTTCAAATCCCAACAGGAGCCCACCAAAGGCCAAGAGGGAACTGTAAGAGATGTGGAAGAAGATGTTCCCACATTTTGCCCCTCACCTTTTGCAACTAAGGCCCATTCTGGCTTCTATGGGTCACCTTTGCCCACATCTCCCCAGGTATCTCTCCACCATCCTCTCCCACCTTCCAGAAGAAAGCTGACTACCATATGTGGCCCCGTGCTTTCCTCTTGCAAAGCAAACCACTGGGGGCTTTATAAAGGTATCCTACTCCCTAGGATGTTTTAGAGCCCCACCAACCTTCAGCCACCCCAAAAGACAATCCAAGACATTACCTGCAAGAGAAATCCTATCGGGGATGTGCATCTGAAAGGAAGGAGGGATATCCTCTGTCACTGGCTCCTTATCCACAGGGCTGAAGCTATCTGTTACCTTCAGCCTGTTGGGAACCTGCATCCTTTGATTGATGGCTTCTGTGAAGAGCAGGTCACAGCGGACTCCATTCAGGTCCAGTCCCCAAAATGGCCACATCCTTTTTATTTCCTCGGGCTGCTCAAGCACCCTGGGGTTTCACACAGAGAAAAAGCTGACCAAAAGCAGTAGTAAGCAGCTATTCCAAACTGGCACCTACACAGGGACAACACACATGCTGTAACATAGCTAAAATACAGGCAGAAACAGCCCAAAAGGCAGACATCATGAGAGCTGTCTTGAAGAGTGGACTGTCCCACAAAGCCCAGCTGGCAGGGGCAAGAGTTAAGGGCCACTGCAGGTGGGAACTCCTGCCTGTCACGGTGAGAAAGGAGAAAATTACTACATGTCTCGGGAGTAAAGAGTGAGCTTAACACCTACTGCCTCAATTGATAGCAAGGAAAGGGCAGCATACCTGTGGGAGAAAAGCAGTTCAGTATACCCCAAAATCTAGTGAAAAACCAATTTTTTTCCATCCAGAGATGAAAGTTTTTGGAGGGCTGGGAGCACATTTTTGTGTTCATACACCTTCAAGGAAAAATATGATTTCCTTAAAACAAAACACACATTTTGATGGTAAGATTCCAGGTTTACCACAGGAAAAACTGAGCACTGAACTCTTTCTGCACACACATGTATCTTCCAGGGCCATACACCAATTCCCCACCTGATCCAGCACTCATCTCCTCAAGTGACCTACACCAAGATGAACAAGATGGCCTTTGCCCTGAGCAGAGCTGCCAGGTGCTGAACCATCCTCCCAGAGGGGAAGGAAAAGCACATGGCAGCTCCCCCCTCCTCAGAAGCCAGCGCCTGCTCAGCTCTCTTCAAGAAGGGGACTCACAGTGATGAGGGACACTGTCCCCAGCTCTAACTGCTCCTGGCGGCAGCTGTCCTGCTTTTGAAAGGGCCTGAAATAAATCCCACATTGCCCCAGTCTTGCTATTTAAAGAGGATTATCTAAGAGGTTTAGGAGCACTCAGAGGAACGGGAAGACAACTTGTGCACCTAAATCCCCTCACAGACCTTAGGAAATCCCTTCATACATCACCTATTAATTGGCCAGGTCTCACAGGAAACCCTCCAGCTCTCACCAAGAGTTGCACCACATGCCCAAGGAAGTCAAAGGCTCCTGTTGGAGGTGTGGGGTTCATTCCTAGATACAATCTGGGGCTTTGCAGCACTCAGGATGCACAACTCCCCCATGCTTCAGTTTCCCCTTTGCCACGTCCCAGGGCTTTGAGAAGTGCTCTGGGGCCACAAAGTCCCAACACGTTCACTGAACAATGCAAGCAGAGGGCAATCAATGTACATCTTCGGGAGAGGAGCCCCAGAAAACACCTTCCTGACTCCCAGCACATGCACTCTTTATTCTTTCTCAAAAAGCTGCAGCCGAAGAGAAAACGTCAAGAAGCAAGATCTGCCAAGGCTGGCAGACCCCAGCTAGACTCCAGCACTGCCTCTGACATCTCACGTATATGCACAGACCTCTGCACCCTCCTTGCTGCCACCCGTTGAGCTCGCCATGCCCAAAATGATCCCCCTTTGCTTCCAGGGTAAAATCTCCACCATAAGAAGGGCCGTCTGCTCCAGCACAGCCCAAACATCTGGGGGAAGGAGAGGTTTTTCTCTGCAACGCTCAAAGGGGGGGGGGTGTGGAAATGGGAGGCGAGCGAGCAGGACCGTGCAGGGTCCCTGCCTTCTCCGACCACGTCCGAGGACTGTATTTAGTAGTCGGGTGTCTGACGCTGCGTTTTGGCCGCTGCCACCCACTGGCCTACCAGAGGAGAGCAGCAAAGGATGATTCCTGGGGAGCAGCACTGGCCGAAGGACCGCGGGAGACGCACCCCGAGCCCGTCCCCTGCAGCAGCCGCGCCCGGAGCTCCTGCTAAACCGGGCGGCAGAACCGGCTCTGCACCTGCGGGAACCAGCACTTCCAGTGATCACATGCCTCGCGCTGCTCTCTCCTCTGTCATTAAAATCCTTTTAATTAAAGAGACAGAAATCTGCCGAGCATCAGCTGTAGCGACTTCCTACTTCCAGCCGCGCAGAGACGAGGTTCCCGGTATCTGCAGTCGCGGGTCACAGCAGCCCCCGGCTGCCCCACACCCTGCCCACCCCAACACTGGCACGAGTGACACCAACCCATGGGTGTCACAACACATACGCACCCTGCTTCTCCCCAGAGCCTCGAAGAAAGTGGGTTTTTGCAGGAATACCCCACTCGGGAGCAGGGCAGTAAGTCCTGGGACAGTCCCAAAGCGGCGTTAAGTCCCACGGGAGAAACTTGCCTCAGACCCCCAGTCCCACAGCTCACGACCATGGAGAAATCTGTCACATTTTCAGTGCTTTAGAGGAATGAACACCCTGTGTTGCTTTCTCAGTCTGCTCTCCGGGAAACTAGCATTTATTAATAACAATAAAACTGCAGAGAGTATATCGGTTCATTTTCTAACCACTTAGGAAACCGCTGCAGCTCCCAAAGAGCAGAGGGATGGGAGTGAGAAGCAGGTTTTGAGAAACTAAGCTGTTTAAGAAAAACAAACAAACAAAGCCCAACAAATCAATCAACCAAACAAAGCAAAAAGTCAAAACCCGTAAGAACAAAATGCTTAAGCGGCTGGATTTCCTCCTTTAACTTTCGCTGGGGCTTTTTCTAACTCTTGCCAAGCCCCGCCCCTGGCCGGCGGAAGAAGAGTGCTTCTCAGCTTCTGCTTTGGCACTTGTTGCGTTTGCAGCGACAGGGATTTTCCAACTCACTAAGCCTGTGAGTAGGTTTAAGTCCTGCAAGCCGCGAAAACCTACCCTGGGGAGGGAAATCCCACAATCTCTCTCTCTCCGTCCCTCCCCAGCCCAGGATGCTCCATACAAAACCAACGGGGGCACCAGCCTGGTCCATCAGACCGTACTTCACCTCTCAGGATGAGATGCCGCAGTGAGCAGCCCTCTGCTAAAGGAGCTGACCTCGCTCCCAGCGCTGCCCTTCGGTTTGGGGCTGTATCTCCTCACGGCAGAGAGGGGCCAACGAGGAAGGGAATGGGTTTTGTCATTTTGTCACCTGCTCAGGTCCTGCCGCCTGCCACAGCCAAGCTGCAGAGCGCAGCCGGCCACGCAGAGATGGGGGGACCCCTCTGCCCCCCGCGCCCCCAGACCTCGCCTGAGGGATGCGCTGAGGAGCAAAGGGCTGCGGGGACCCCAGACACTGCGCCCCGGCTCTGATCACCGCGGGGAGGGAGCCAGGGAGAGCGGGGCTCGGAAACTCGAGCCACGGGACACGCGTGCGAGGAGCCGGCCACAAGCGGGACGGGAGCGGGGCCAGCGGGCAGCTCCGGGACACGGAGAGGCCCCCGTGCCCTCCCGGGGGAGACACTCGCCCCCCAGGGACCCCCCAGGGACGCCCCAGCGCCTCCTGCAGCGCTTCCCCGCCTGGCGAGGGCTGCCCGCAGAGCCCCTTCCCCAGCCCCAGCACCCACCGGCTTTGTGGCTTGCAAAAGGGGGCAGTGCGGGGCCACTTACTTTTTCGGCAGTCCAAGGCAAGTGTCGGCCCTGTCAACAGCCGCGCCCTCTGCCATCCGGGTCGGGGCGGTGCTGGCAGGACAGTGTCCGGGGGCGGTGTCCGGTGTCCCGGTCCCTCCCGCTGCCCGCCCCCGCACTTAAAGCCACATGTCGGGTAATTAACGAGCTGCGACTGATGAGCGCGGCGCCTGCCCCGGGGCAGCGGCACCCCCCAGCCCCGCCCGCGGGTCAGTCTCTCCCCGCACTGATCGCGAAGGAAGAAGTTTGCGGGAGCGAAAAGATTTCTTTTGCCAGGGGCAAAACCGGGGGATAGAAACAAACCCAGGAGCTTCACCAGGTCGCCCCCCTCACCTGCAACCCAGGGATGTTTGCAGGCAAACCAAGCCACGGTTCAAGGTGAGAGCTCAGCCCGTCTCCTCCTGGCACCCCAACGCTGCTGCCCGTGGCAGTCCCAGGCACACATGTCCCCATATCGCTGTGGGAGCCCGGGCAGGAGCAGAGCCAGCAGCTATCCAAGCGCTGAGCTGTGGCCAGAGCTAATCTCTACTGCTTCAGTGGAGTCCACAATGATAAAACGATCCGTTTGAGATGAACGACAGTTTTAAACACTTCTGAATGGGGACAGTGTCCAAGACGTGACCGTAAATCTGGTTTTGAAAGGGCTTGAAATAAATCCCACACTGCCCCAGTCTTGCTATTTAGAGAGGATTATCTAAGAGGTTTAGGAGCACTCAGAGGAACGGGAAGACAACTTGTGCACCTAAATCCCCTCACAGACCTTAGGAAATCCCTCCGTACTTCACCTGTCAATTGGCCAGGTCTCACAGGAAACCCTCCAGCTCCCACCAAGAGTTGCACCACATGCCCAAGGAAGTCAAAGGCTCCTGTTGGAGGTGTGGTTTTCATCCCCACCCCCAAAGCAGAACGTAGCCAGTTTCCAGAGATAGTCCCCTCCTCCCTGGGGACTGTGCCGCAGCCGTGCCTGGGATGGGTATTGATGCCATTGTCCCAGCTTCCTCCACTGCCTCGCAGAGCTGAGCCCTGGCACCCCCACGAGATGGAAATCCAGCTGTGCACAGCGAGACATCCCCAGCTGTGGGAAAAAGCCACCCTATGCCACTCAGACAGTGAGGGTTTTTTAATAAATACTTTTTTTTGCACAGAAATATACCAAGTTTTACAGAATACAAACTGCAAGAATAATGACTGAGCATGAAAGACAGAGGATGCAGAGCACCCTTCTGTCTCCCTCTGGTATTTTCCAGGCTCTCACCCTGACACTCACTGTCAGGTCTTCCCATAACCCTAATTTGCTAAGGCCAAAAGGCAGAGGAAAGGCTTAGAATGGGACAGGCAACGTGCCAGCACCTGGAAACCTCACATGTCCTGCCCCAAGAATGGTCATGCTGGGCAAGCCTCAGCTCTGGGCTGAGGGCACCTGCTGTGAGAGCATTGCTGGGACCGAGCAGGGTGCAGGCAGCCATTGGATGTACAATAGCCTTTCAGTGCTGGTGGAGAGACTGGTGCTGGAGTGAACACCGTGGGGTGGCAGTGCTGGGAGTTTCTGGGCTATTCCTGGGGGGTTGGTGAGCACAACCCCCTTTTTAACCCATCAGACATGACTGGGAAAGGAAAGCCCCATTGCTTGGACACCAAAAGCAGCTGCCCAGGAAAAGGGGACACTGGTCCCACAGCAAAGCACCTAGCTCTGCCCTGCCCTGGCATCACAACCACCTGGTCAGGGTTTGGCCCTATTCCTGACTCAGTGGCATCACTAGATTGTGGAAGAATCAGTCAGCTCTCATCTCTGCAGCTGCCTGTCAGCAGGCCCTCCACGACACAGCCATGGCCCCCAAGCACTCTGCCCAATAGAGAGACCTAGAGGAGAGTTGGCTCTTGCATTCCCCTTTACCCACCTTGGAGAACAAAGAGCCCCAAAGAGAAGAGCCAGGCAGGACGGAGAGGTTTGGGGTAGGGAGAGAGGAGGTTTGGCCCATCCTCTGGGGCAGACACCAGACAGGCTATGCTCCAGGAAAGAGGAGCATCCCCACTGCTTAAAGCCATAGGACCACCTTTGGCTTGAGGTCAGAGATGACCTCATCAGCCAGTTCTGCTGCAGCCAGACCTCCAGCTGCTCAGCACCCCACAGAGGGAAAGTGGAGAGCAGCAGTAAAAGGGACCTCCTACTCCAAAGTCACTTACCTCACATACAAGACCACCACAAGCCTTTCCCCTTTCCAAAGGGATATAGGAGACCAGAGAGCACCTCCCTGACTGCTCCTCCCTGATCTCTGGACAATGAATAGTGCTACAGGCACTGTGAAATGGACTTGACTCCCCACTCCCACCTGGCAGCAAAGCCACACGAGGGAGGCACTTTCTTTCCAAACACAGAGCACGGACACCAACTGTGGGAATGGTCAGAAACTCACCACATTCACCTCCTGCACCCCCTACTCCTAATCAGAGCCTCGAGCAGTAGAACAGGGCCCAGTGGGGACATCAGGTAAGTCTGAGCAGTGCCCCAGGGAGACAACGAGGCTGTTAATGGGAAATGTTATGTCTATTCAAGGGTGAAGTGAGGAATCAAATGCACCATGGGGAGACCCCCACATTGAGCCAGGAACAAGCTACCGCTCTGGTCTGGCTGCTACAGCACTTACGTGAGCAGGGAGTGAGGGGCAGGGGATTGATGGCTGGCTTCAGAGCCACCGCTGCAGCCCAGTCTCACACCACCTGGGGACAGCTATTTTTGGTTAGGAGGGTAAGGCTGTTGTGTGATGGCACCAGCTGGTACAGGTGAGACAGGGTGCCGACTCGCACCTGATGGGGGTCTGGAACACAGTGAAGGGAGGGTGGGTGAGTGTGTGAAGAAGCAAGAAGGAAACAGACCCACTACTTCCCTGCAGCCGGGGCAGTGGCCATGATCTCTTCGTACTTGGGCGGTGGGTCATTGTAGGAGACGCTGGTCTCTTCACCACTGCTGCTTTCTGGGTGGCCCGTCACCTCCTCATAAGAAGGCGGCGGGGTGGCACTGGACAGTCTGGAGAGGACGGAGACCGAATGCTCTGGTGGGTAGAGGGTGCCATCTTGCTGGGGACTGCCCCTAGCTCTGCCATCTCCAGCCACCTGGTTGCTCGCTTCTCGCTGACACTGGGTTTCCCCTTGGCTTTGCGACCGCTCCCGGTACACCATGACCCTGGGGAGGCTGCGTCCTGTTCGGCTGGCCAGGTAACGGTTCTGGGCATAGGAAGGCCGGTGGCGGGTGGCCTTTTGAAGCTGGCACCTCCAGATGATGAAGAGGGCGATGACTATCAGAAGAGCCACTCCCAAGAGAGGCACCACCACATACATAGCGTCTGAGCGCTCCATGCTGTGCCCAGGGTCCTTGACAGAGTAGACAGTGCTGGTGTAGCCCTTCCAAAACTCCATCTGTGGCAGGAATGGAGAACCATCATCAAGTACTGCAGGTGGGACAAGCACCCCTTGACCACCATGAGCAATAATCAATGCCCTCCCTAGGCCCACAAAAGAGGCAGTTTTTCAGTTGTTCCTCACCACTCTCACCAGGGCTGCCAGCATGTGAGGTGTTGTGGGAACCAACACATAAGATCATGGGAATATCCCTCAACAGCAGCCAACAGCCCCCACACCAAGCAGAGAGAAATTTGGCTAATACCAACCCCAGCCTGGAGAGCCAGGGACAACAGGACAAAATTCCCCCACATGTCATGGGAGTGCCAGCTCGACCTGTAGCTGTGGGCAGGGTGTCCTGGTAATACCAAGGTGATAGCATTGCCTAGGAAGGGAAAATCATGCTGGAAAGCAAGGCCACAGCTTACTACCTGTGGACAGAAGAGAACAAAGGGAACAGGAGAGGCTGTTCCCCCTGCGCTTTCCTTCTCTGCCTCCAGCTTGCTAAGCTGTAAGCCCTCACATATCCACTAGGGAGCAGGGCAGGATAAACACACCGTCTTCTCCTTGTTCTCGAACACTTCCTTGACCTCCTCATAGCTGCAGACCTCCTCAATGCACTCCTGCTCAATGGTGCCCTGCCAGATCTCCTCCAGGAAGCCGTTGGCTCGGGGAAAGCGCTTCAGGACCGAGTGAGCATTCCTGGCCCCCAAGAACACTGCAACACAAAAGGCAGAGACATGCTGAGCAGGGACAACCCCACCCTTGGCCTCTGCCCAGCCAGGCTTTCCCACAGGATTTTGGCGATACAGACATCCCAAACACCAAAAGCCCAGGGCCACAATTCAGACAGCAGAGCAGAGCAGCTATTGGGGAAGAACACACTCAGAAGGGCACAGGGCTCTTGGGGTCTGCCTTTAGACATACAGCATCAGAAGCATCCTTCCAGCAGGGCAGAGGTGCTAGAGACATTGGAATTGGCAGCTGCAGACTACAAAGAGCAGATGAAGAAGAGACAGAAGGCTCAAAAAAGACTTGTTTTCAATCCCCTGCCCTTGAGATTTCACCTTGCTGCCCCTTTGCTGCAGAGCAAGGGAGATCCCATTGGGTGAACAACACCCCACAGGGCTGGGACACAGCCAGGCCTCTGCCAAGACACAGGGCCAGCACAAAGATGGACACACAACACAGTGCATTGCACATCATTCCGCAGTCCTGCCCTGCGCATCACTCCTCTCTTGCTTCACAACTCCACAGCCCCCCAGGAGGAGGGCAGACAGCCTGCTGGAAGCTGCTGTCCCTGCTGCCAACTGCTGTGGGGTCACACAAGCTCAGGTGGCTTGAGGGACTCTGTTCAGGTACCAGAGAAACTACTGTGTCTTCTTCCAGACCCAACAAGGGCAAACATCCCAAATATAGACAGAGAGTCATGACTCAGATACTGAAAATGGCCTGAGAAATCTCTCCTCATATAGCATCACATTCTCATCCCTACTGCATTTTGGTGCAAAGGCTCCACAAACCTTCCTCTGCTCCCAAAGCCTGGGAGATTCTATGTTGCCCACATCAGATCTTCCCACAGAGACTGAGCAAGAACAGCACCTTCCTGCCTGCAAGAGACAGCCCTTTCAAAGCCTCTTCCCCTATATTCCACAGGAGGAAGATCTCCATGGGATGCAGGTAGCAAGTACCTACTAGGACCTGCACCAGCACAGGAGAGGCAAATAAGTTGTTACCCAGAAGGCAGAGACTCCACGCAAACCACAATCCTTCCAGGACCCAAACATCCCATTCACACATTTCATAAGTGTTCCCCTAATACAGCTCAACACACTCAGCTGTAGGCTGCTACCATCTCTTCCCACTAAGACATATAATCATGCTGCTTTCCTTGAGGAAGATGAATCGGTTCAGCTGGTTGATCTGCAGAAACCTGTTTACCTCCTTCACCCTCAGGGTTAGTCTTCCATTGGATCAACCAGATGAACCAACTCACAGTGCAGCAACATCAACAGATGCAGGACAAGAAGTCTCCCAGCAGACCAGCTTGGCTGTAACACAAAAATACTCCTTCAATAAGGAGCTTGGTGAAGATCAAACATAACAGTGAAAAGCTATCAGCTTCTTTCACTAGGAGCCTTTTACCAGAGAGACCATGAGGTTTCATTCTGCTTTGCCTTCCACGTATCCTGCTCCTAAAATAATACAGCAAGGTATCTGTGAGATCATTTGTAAATATCAAGGCAGGGACAAGCATGCTTGGAAGCACTATGCTTTTTTTGTGCTCTACAGCTGCATTTTCCCCCCATGATTAATGGATTGCTTCAGTGAGAGAGTTTGCAGAGGGCTGAACCACTGAGGTGTGAATAAAGAGCAGTATGAATGAGACCTTCCCTCAGAATCGACTTTATTATGCAACTTTTTTTTTTCACAAGGACAACGAAAAAAAGCATTTTCAAGAACTACAGAAGGCATCTTGCAGGAGAGCAGGGATCAGCTTGCTTTGACTTTCGCAGCTAAGGAGGGCTATCCCGGCTGGAGAAGGAGTAGGTTGGCAGGCTGATCTTCTCTTGAGCCTTTCCAGAATGAGATGAAATTATACAAAGACACCATCCATCCTGCAGACACCCTGTATGTTGCTGGAGAAGTCTGGGCTCACCTCCTCTGCCTCCTGCATTGATCAGGCTGTAATGTCAACTCTCCCCTCTTCAGCACTTGAGTCTGAACCACCTTCCAACTTCCTCAGCATACCCTGTAGCAACAAACTTGACTGCAGATCTCACTGTCAGAGCTTTCTAGCCCTGCAGATACTAGTCAGTTGGCCCCTTGCCTGCTTTGCTGTGCTGAACTGGCCACTATGGTAGGAAATAAAAACAGATGCACAGGCAGGCAGGTATCACAAGCAATATCCCAACTGAAAGCATGCTGTGATGGAGGTGTGTGCCTCTCCTCACATCCAATTTCCCTCAGAGACCTAGAAATGGCAGAAGAGCAGAAATAAAGTCACTGTTCCCTCCCCTCTCTTACACAGAAAGTGCAAAGAGCTCCCATGTGCCTGGGACCAGAGCAGGAAAACCCAACAGCCTTCAGGAAACAAGAGCCTTGCCAACTCTTATCTCCTGCCTGGATGCCCAACTGATGCAAAGAGCAGACAGCTGAGCAGGTACTGTCCCCAAACTGCAGGACAGAGGGGACTTCTCAAGGCACAGCAGCCTCAGTACTGACCCCTTGTGCCTCTCCAAGTCTCCCCACACCAGCTAGAGAACCGGTGTTTAGGAAAGATCAGAGCTTTAGGCAGAGGGAGCAGGAGTGAGGCCTGAGTTTACTGTATCCCTGTTGAGTTTCCCGAGGTGCTGCTGGCCCCTGGTGGCAGGCAGGCTCGGCCACACTGCTACCCCATAGCTCTGCTGCCCAGCTTGCTGGGACACCCTCGGGGCAGCTTCTCTGCAGAATGAAGTGCAGCTGTGTCTGTGGAGGGACACGCTGCCAGAGAGCACATGATGGTGAAGATGCTGACCACCACATCCCCATACTGCATGTCAGGGTCACCGTGAAGGGGACCACTTGGTGGGGGATGCTGCCACAGGGGACACCTCCCACAACCAGTAAGTGCTGGTGAGCCAGCACCTGAGCTCTGGGAGGAAGAAAAAGCAGCAGTGGAGGAAGACAGGGACTTAGCTATGTACCCTCCTCATTAGCAGAACATTAAAACTGCCTTTTAAAACCCTTGCCTGAAGATCTCTGCTCCCTCCTCCAATTAGCATAGCACAGACAACGAAAGAAGGCATACCTGTCATCCTTCGGGTCCTCCTCCTGCCCAGCATGCCTACTGCCTCCACCGTCAGAGCTGGCTCCAGCAACACCCTGAGCAAATCCCGAGATCCCAGCCAGAACTCTACATTTCCCCATTCACAACCACCATTCTCCTTGAGCTCCCACCACACCACTGCATGCAGCCTTCCCACAGGCAGCCCAGAAGGGTGAGGGAGGGTTGAGTTCAGCTCTTTACAGACCATCATCCACCCTGCACCCTCCCCAGTCTCAGCCCAGATTTAGCTGCTGGCCCCAAGCAACCCCATCTGCCAGGCACTTCTTCAGACGCCAAGATGCAGCAAGCTCCTGGAGAGGTCAAGTTAGGCAACTGTCAATCCACAGAGCCCCAGGGCCACCAGCCACACAAGCTACAATGCAGCGTGGCCCCCAGGATGGACAGCTCATGGGATGCCAGGCATGGGACACGAGAAGCACCATTGCTAGGAGATGTCAGCACAGACCAGCAACCCCTGTAGAGGGACCAGTCAGTCCAAAGAGCTTCAGGGAGGCCTGCCTTGCACAGCTAGCATCATGCAAATAAAGAAATGCTGCAGCGTACAGGGAGTCCTAGAGAGGTCAGCCCTCCAGCACCTGCTCTTGACTCCCACTTTGTACAGGGGAGAGAGAAGCACAAGTCAAGTTGGACTTCAGACTGCATCCAGGGATAACAGCTGATTGCATCTGCTTCCCACAGAGAATAATCCCCCAAAAGCACAGACACCTCTTCCTTGAGAGGTGGCTGCCAAACACTGCCCTTCTCTCCTCCAGTACCACCGTCACCTCTTCATCTTAATTGAGGAACACTTACTTGCCATGCTGCCTCACTCGGCTACAGAGAACTCCTGCCTACCTGCAGGGAAGAAAACAGGAGAGTTACTGACAGTTTAAATTTCACCCCTTGAAGCCCAAGATCTCCATCACCCAGGGTCAGATTCATGCAGAAAGCAGGGTGCTGTCTGGTTCAACAGCACAAGAACAGGATGCTGTCTGGAACAACAGTTCCCAGCCAAGCAGTGCCTCTTCAGAGAGCCAAGGACTCGTGCTGCTTCCCCACTCGTCACACAGCTGGAGGGACTGGAGCAGCTCAGGGCACCCTCAGCTCCCTGAGAGCCTGGGACAGGTCTCTGCCATACTTGTGTTGCACCAGCCCAGGGAGGGACAGAGCCCTGGCCCAAGTAACCCAGACGGCTGCAGACAAACAAAATAGGAAGGGAAGAACTGGTTGAAGGACAGTCCCCATATCTCATCAGTAGATGAGATGACCTGAGTGTTAGAAGCTGCTGAGAGCAGTCTGGTGCTCCTCCCTCCCACAAGAGATGGATAGAGGTAAAGTAATCATCCTGTTTTAAATCAACTTCACAGCTGTGTCAGTTCTCACTTCTGCAACTCCTACCCACACAGGGCTATACTGTTTTCTCCACTGCCATAAAGCTGACTACACAACAGGAAAGAAAAGGATATGCTCTCCTAAAGGTTGTTGGGCCAAGCTAAGGGCAGCAGCAAGGTTCACAAAGCTCCCTGCACATCCAGGACAAGAGCTCTCCAGCTAGAAAAGTGCATTTTGTACTTCAAAAGCAAAACTAAACTAAATAAAACCTCCTAAGAGTGAAACAAAGTCCTGCCGGAGCATAGTATATCCCTCTCTGCTTGCAGGAGTTTCACTTACTTGTTTTTCAAGCTTTGTCTTCTCCCTGGGCTCAATGCCCCACCAATCAGACTGTTCTGGGCAAAATCATCTCCTCCCACCTTGTGTGATGCCTTGCTGTGGCAAAGCCACAACTGTGTTAGGAGACAGAGGGGACAGGACTAACCAGCTCACACAGGGATTTATTGCAGATGATGGAGCAAACGTGGCTAGAAATATCAGGAACTAAACCATGTGCTGATCTAAGGTCCAGGACTTCAAATATTCAGTTATCCCAAAAGCACTTGTATCCGCTCAGCTGGAGCAAGGTCAGAGATAGTACAGAGCCACTCATGGGGTCAGTAGAGCCAGAAAAGCATTTCTCATTTCACATAAAAGACAGGCATCTAGACACACAGAAGGGCTGATGAACACCACCACAGCAGGCTCTACTATGCCTCACCAACAGGCACCTCCTCAGTAAATCTAGCATCTCCTTCAGCCAACATCAGGTTTCCTATGGCTTCTGAGGTTCCTGCACCAAAAGCGGCAAGAGGCAAAGCAAGTTTGGAGCTGTCTCCAGAGGCAGAAAGCACCTTTCCAACAGTTTGCAAAACTCAGATTGCAAGCCTCAGTCTGAAATTTAAGCAGAAGTGAAAAGCAGCAGAGCAACAGAACTACACAGGAGGGGTCTGCCACCTCCTGCACCCCACAGCCCACACCAGGAGGCCTTTTCCTGAGAAACTGTGCACACAACCCCAGTTTTCTGGCCTGTCCTGGGGGATGTGAGAGCAACTGAGAGACCTCCAGACCAATGCATTCCTCTGCAAGCTGCTACAGCTCAGAGCAGGGACCACCTGACTCGCTTTTGTTGTCATCAGTTTTTATGAAGAGACCCAAACCCACAGGATAAAAGAATGCATGGCATAGAAAACTTGTCACAGCTTCCACATAAAACCTCTGCCACTTATTGTTACAGGCATTCTCCCCCTTTGACAGATCAAACAGAGATGCAGAAATAAGGATATTCAAGACCAGATTTGTCAGGACCCCCAGCCCCATAACCGACATTATACATTGGGCATCATACATTTAATGCATCAGGAAGATTTTATCTTTAATTTTTTTCCAAGTATCTGTGCCAATGTATCCAGTGTCAGAGCTCAGAAATGGTTTATTCCAGTGCCAACAGTAAACCAGGTCTATGCAAGCCTACAAGCATGAGTAATGTTTGCAAGAAGGGCAGATATCCCACATGCTTATTTTTATTTCTGCATGCAAATTTCTAACCACCTCCCCTGGCTCCAATAAGCAGGAAAAGCTGGGCCACCACACACGCTGACGCCAAGGCAAGCAGCATCCCTCCTGCCTCTGCGTAGCCTGGCAAGCAGAGAGAAGCCTGAAGCTGGAGGTTGACCTAGCAGACGCCCACCAAGTCCTGATCCCCCCCTCCAGCTTCCCAACACGCATTCCGCTCCTCTAGAATGCTGCTTTATAAATACCTCATCGACAGGAGGTTGCCAAGGCAACCATGAGGAGGCATGAGGGATGCAGCCGTGAGCGTGAGGATGCTGCAGTCGCACATTTGTGTCTCCCTCGGGCTCCCCCATCTCCGCCCCGCTCCCATCATCGACGCCAAAGGAGGAAATCGTGCTGGTAAAATATGGTGCGAGCGCAGCGCCAGCTCCTTGCAGATCTCGAGCGGGCTTGTGAGGGGTCTGGGGGGCACGCGGGGAAGTGGGACCTCCTGGCCAGGCGGGAGGGCAACAGGTACGGGTCGGGGGTATCCACAGACATCAGTGACGTGCCACAGCACGCAGGGAGGATGCTGGCTCTCCCGGCATCACGTAGCCACGGCTCTCAGCCCCTCAGCAGGATTCTAGTAGCATTTGGGTTTTTCTGTGTCAAGACGCACAGCAAGGAGAAGATCCTACACCAGCTCTGCTTGCCAAGGACCATGGGGTCCTCACAGTCTGCCAGGAAGCCCTGCCCTCCCAAACCAGCCTTCGGATCCCGTCTGACTCCACGCAGCTGGTCCTCGCACTGTCCCCGGCCAGCCTCCTCCCCGGCCCCTCCATCCCAGCTCTGCCCACACCCAACTCCAAATTATTTCCATCGCCCTCAGCTCCTAGTGTTACTCCACAGCAGGGTCCCCCTCCCAGCCCAAATGCGAACTTGCCCAACTGAGCGGGGCTTCCAGATGAACCCCACCGCGTCCTGCCCCACCGTCCCCCCCCGCCTCTGCAGCTCTTCTCCTCCTCAAACGCCCGGAACCCCCTTGCTAGTCCCCCGACCCCCACGCCCCCAGTCCCTTCCCTCCCGCCGCCCCGCCCGTACCTCATGGCGGTCTCACGCCCCGCCGCAACCGTTCCCTCCCGCCGAAGGGGTGGAGGCCCTGCCCCAGCACCGCCCTCTCCCGCCCCAGCACCCCCTTGCGGCCAATCGAGCGCCCCGCAGCCGCCTCGCCCCGCCCCTCTCCGCCCGCGGCTGCAGGAGGAGCTCGGTAGGGGGAGCGGGGCGGGGTTGCACGCTCTGCCGCAGCTCGCGAGAGGCCGCTGGCCAATGAGCGCTGCCGGGCGGTGCCGGGGGCGCGGCCCTGCCCCGAGGCCGGGAGCTGAGCCGGGCGCGACTGTTTCTGGACCCCTTATCTCGGGGGCCCGAGCGCTGGGGTCTGTGCCCGGCGCCCGCAGATCCTCTGCGTGTGGGGCAGGCGTCTGTCTACACCTCCGTGGTGCCGCCAGGCCTGCCCTGGCCTGCTGCAGCACGGCCTCACACCGGGCTGCCTGCCGCCACGTCCCCTTCCTCCTCCTCTTCTTCCTCCTTTTCTTCCTCCTCCTCTTCTTCCTCCTCCTCTTCTTCGCTGCCCGAGTCCTCGTAGAGGCAGAGGGTGGCCTGCACCGGGAAGTTCTCCAGCAGCTTCTCCCCCACGCCATACAGATAGTCAAAGGACTTGGACTTGGGCCAGAGGAGGCTGTGTGGAGAGACCCAGCATGAGAGCCCTGCCCACTCCCCTGGGTCCGAGCCGGGGCGCCGGCAGCAGGAGACGTACCTGACTGGGTGGTGGAAAAACGGCAGCGCTTTGTTGGGCCCACCATCCCCCAGCACCTCCCGAGCCCAAGCCTGTGGAGAGACAGAGTGAGACCTGCCTTGGGGCTCCCGCTGCCCCCTCCTCCTGACACATCGGCGGCGGGGCGTACGGGGACCCTGGCTACAGTGAGGGCAGAGTCCTTCCTCTCCCATCGGAAGGGGATAAATGCCCCCCCCAGACCTGGCAGACCCATGCAGGGTCAGCCTGCACTGAAGCCAGCACCTCCCTCCTCCTCTGCCCTTGGGTTAAGGTCCTCATGCCACCGCAAAGGAAACTGGCATCTATCCACCCCCGACTGGCTTTTTGCCAGTGTAATCTCCCCCCCACATGCTCAAGAGCTCATGCCCAGGCGTCCCACTAACCCCCTGAGGAATGCCCGCCGGACGGAGAACAGGCGGCCTTTTCAGATGCCTGCAGTGCGGCTGTGCTGGCTGTGGCTGCCCCAGCAAGGCTGCGTGGTCTGTGGGCCAGAGGGGGGATGCACCAGGGGAGGTGGGTATGCTGCTGCCATGAAACAGTGCCAGGGGTGATGGAGTCTGAGGTGAGAGGCCGGTTTTCTAACAAATAGAGACCTCAAACCTGACAGCAGGAAAGTAGAACTCACAGCGCCTCTCTGCTCCCTCCGTCGCCCAGTTCCCCCCTCTGCTCTGGGCAGCCACGGTCTCCAGAGGGGCAGGGATCTAGGTGCAGAGAGCAGGTTTAGCACAGCGACCGCCCACCCTGGCCCACTGCCCCCTTGCCTTGCTCCCCTAGCTGTAGCATATGCCCCCAGCCCCAGTCTCACCCACCCAGCTTAGCCCCTGCCCAGGTGTGTGTCTTGGGTGCCACTCACACCACTTCAGCTGCAGTACTTCCCACTCAGATTCAGCCCCCAGCACCCCTGGTCATTGCTTGCTGGGGTCTGTACTCTCTCACACACCCATGGCAGCTGGGATCAGAGAGGTCCCCACCAGAACACGGAGCCATGTGGCCTTCACCCAAACCGAACTAGAGCCTTTCCCAGCCCAGCTCCCACACACCGTCTGCCCTCCCCACCCTCCCCAGGCTGCACAGCATCCAGGTACCTTCTCCCTTGCTCCAGCTCCGGGGCTGGACTAGCACTGGCTGCAGGCACCTGGAGCCCATGGGGTGGCAGGCAACAGGCAGAAGCTTCCATGGTGGCAGGCAGTGGTGTCCCTTCTGCTGCTGCAGACCCTTGGTGAGGACACCTTTATAGTCCTGCCCTGGCCAGTGACTCGCAAATTCTTTGGGGCAGGGGCAAGGGCAGGGAAGCAAGGGACTGGGGGTTTGGGCACAGTGATCTCTGCTGTGTGAAATTTGTCCCAGTTGTGTAAACAGAGGGTCGGGGGAAGGCTGGGGGTGGAGGGTCTGCAATCTGTGGTGGAAAACCAAAACACAGAAGGGAAAAGTTAGACACCATTTGTGAGAAAATCCCCAGGGGGGAACAGAGGAAGGCAGAGACAATTAACAAGAATGATTAAGTATTCTTTGTAGTCATTTGCATAAGGGAGGGGGGATGTGGGGCAGGAATGGGGAGTACTGAGGCAGCATGATGGGCATAGGATGGGAACAGTGCAATGGCCACGTGATGGGGCAGTCTGATGGGCATGTCATGGGGACGGTGTGAAGGACTTGTGATAGGGACAGTGCAGGGGGAATGATGACCATATGATGTACATGTGATGGAGACAGTGTGATGGGCTGCAGGGGTGGCAAGCATGGAGCAACCAGGAGACAGGTGATGGGATGCTCAAGAGAGGATAGTGAGGGAAGACAGATGGCAGGGGTGGACCCCAGGTGCAGGCAGGCCAATAGTCCTGCTCAGGCATCCATGGCACAGTGGGGAAAGCATGTCCCCTGCCTGTGCTCCCTACTCTCTCCTTTGGCTTTTTTAGATATGGACCTTACCAGGAGGTACAAAAAAACTTCCTGATACAAGGATGCAAGTCTTGTGCCTCCACCCCCAGCACTGCCATGCATCCTGTCTCTGCCCACTGCTCATGTCTGAGAGCTCCAGGCAAGGTGCCACTGACAGACAGGTCACGTCCAGTTCATGGGAGGGTTTCAATTTGGGACAAGGAAAGAAAATAGCAAATGGTCCCTGCTGTAGCTTTGCTATCGGCATCCACACACCCCTGTCCAAACACTGGCCAGACCTTGCTCAGCTCCAAGCACAATTTGTCACCAGGGGCCCTCCCTGCCCCTCTCCATCTGCAGCAGCCGGCAAGCAGGAGGGGGCACGGGGCCAGCTCAGCCCTCATTACCATCTCCATTTGCTCCTCATTTGGGCCAGGAGTCTTACAACAACAAATCCTGAAGAAGACAGGCAGGGCCAGGAGGAGTGAACCAAAAGCCCAAGATCACTCTGCAGGAATGGGGTGTTTAATCTGCTGGCATTTCACTGCCCCTCTGACCTCAGCATGGCAACACAGCCCAAAGCAGACACATGGACAGTGGCTCATAGTCACCTGCCAGCCACCAGGGCTGGCCAGAAAGATGACAGCAAGCCACAGATCTGAGCCACTTAGGCAAACCTACCCTAATAATTAATAGACAACCAGCAAAACAAAGCATCCCAGCTCCCCAGTCCTTCCCGACACTGAAAGGGTTTAATTCTGATCTGCAATAAACCTCTGATCCAGGCTGAGATTTGCAGGTGGATTTTGCAAAGCTGTAGCCAAACAATTCACAGCCCCTGATCCCCTGGGCGGGGGCCCCAGCCACTCGCTCTGCCCCAACCAGCCACCTCCAGTCCTTGGTGTCCCCCAGCCACAGTCACCCGTCTTCGCCCTCGGTCTCGCACTGCATCTCCAGCCACCTCCGTAAGTACCGCAGAGCTCCAGCATGACCCTCCTGTGCCTTTTTGCCAGCACCTCGAGCACCCCAGATGTTTTGTTTGTGGCAATACTCCTCAGACAGAGTGGGAGGTCTTGGTTAGTGCACAGGAAAAGAGACAGAAAGTTGGGAAGCTTTGGTACCAAGGATCTGAGGTGCTAGTGGGAGAAGAGCAGAGGCACTGGACGGTGGTAGCACTCTCAACTGGGAGTGTTCCCAGGGTGAGAGGACACCAGCCACAGTGTTGGCATGGTGTGTCCTGGGCTTAGTCTGGTTTCACCAGGCGCTGCAGAGGGGGAAATTTTGAAACAAGGTAGAGGGAAAACAAACTCTGCTGCCTCTGCCAAACTCCCCTGCCAACACCCAAGGCGGCGGACAGGAGATGGCACTGGCAGAAAAACCCCTGCTGGTGCCAACGAGCATGAGCTGCACCCCTCCAAGGGACAGGTCACCCCTCTTGTCTGGGGCACTCCCAGGAAGCATCCCCAAGGTGCTGCCAGTGCGCTTTGCTCTCATGTAATTTCGCTGTCAATGGGCTTCCAGGCTGTACTGGGCATGCAGGCATCATGGTCACATGCATCCCTCTCCACTGTTGTCCCCAGCAGCATGGAAAGGCCAATAGCCATGGTTCAACCTCAGGTGGATGCATCCCATTGTCATGCTGACAGCTAAGGGTGGGTGGTGAGTTGCTGCAGATGCCTTGGGTGAGCCCTGTGCAGATGGAGATGAGGTGCAATCCTCCTTCCTCAGCTTGGGGAGCCCCAGAGCCATCACCTCTGGCAGGTCCCGAATAACATGGCACAGCTGTAGCTTTTTTGCTTCCTTGGCTCTGTACATCTCAGACAAGGGACTCCTAGGAAGGCAGTGGGCACTTTCCACCTACCAGCAGCCATCTCTCCATCCCTGTCCACAGCCCTGGCACAAGGGAGGGCTTTGGCACACTTCCCAGGCAGCGTTGCTCTGCTTCTGAAGTCTAGCAGAGGAGATAGGAGAGGTGAAAGTGCGCTTGGCACTCCTCCACAGGCTTGGGTCAGTTGTTAATCAGGAAGGGATTGCTTTCCACTCTTGCAGGTAACCTCTTCTCCTCCCAGCTCCCACCCACGTGGGGGTGCCTGCACAAAACCAGCACCCCCGGGAGGGGGGTGGAGCTGTGGCACAGTGAGCAGAGCCTCCAGCAGGGCCATAGGAAGGTAAACGCGTGGGAGCAAGCTGCCAGCAAGCCGGGTGAGAAGCCGTGAGCCCTGGGGAGGTGAAAGCCAGCCCCCACCATGGTCTCCATGGGGCTCCAGCTGCTGGGCTATGCCATGGCCTTCTTGGGCTACCTCGGCACGCTGGTGGCCACACTGCTGCCCAGCTGGAAGACCAGCTCCTACATCGGCTCCAGCATTGTGACAGCTGTGAGTTTCACCAAGGGGCTGTGGATGGAGTGTGCCACATACAGCACAGGCATCACCCAGTGCGACATCTACAGCTCCCTACTTAACCTGCCTGCCGACATCCAGGCAGCCCAAGCCCTAATGGTGAGCTCCTGCACTGTCTCCTCCCTTGCCTGCCTTCTCACTGTCGTGGGCATGAGGTGCACCGTCTTCAGCCAGGGCTCACCAGGCAAGGACCGGGTGGCAGTGGCGGGTGGTGCGGTCTTCATCCTCGGGGGGCTGCTCTGCTTCATCCCAGTGGTGTGGAACATCCATGTGGTGCTGTGGGATTTCCGCAACCCCATCATCCCTGACAGCATGAAGTTTGAGCTCGGAGAGGCGCTTTACCTGGGCATCATCTCCTCCCTCCTTTCTCTTGTGGGCGGCTTCATCCTCTGCACCTCCTGCCCTGCCCGGGACACAACAGCTACCTACTCAAGCACCTACCAGCCCCAGCTGCTGGCAAGCAAGAGCCCCTGGCCTTCCAACAGCCAGACGCAGAAGACCAAGAGTGAGCTCAACTCCTACAACCTGACAGGATATGTGTAGCAGCTGCGGGTAGGAATGGGGCTGGTATCTCTGCCAGCTCCCCAAAGCATCTGGGCTGGCACCAAGGTAGCTGGGGGTAAAAGGAGAGGACATGGCAGCATCTCCCATGCTCAGCCCTCTCTCTCAAATGCTTGGGGGTTTTGATCCCACTCTCTCCCCAGGAATCCTGAGAGCCTTGTGACTGCTCAGAGATCCCAGCCCCTTATCGGTGAAGGACCTTGAATCTGGCTTCTGTTCCCTCCTTCAGGCAGCCCCTGGCACAGCGGGACCTCATCCCACAGCCCCAGTGAGCCTGCCTGGATGGGGATGGGTGGGCTTGTACCCCCAGGCACCAACCTACTGGTCACAGAGGCATCACAGCAGGGTCAGGGCATCTGTGTAGGCCCGGAGTCACTACTGTGGGGGCTGAGTGCTGGTTGCAAATCAACGTCGCAATAAATCCGTGTTTCTAGCCAGGCTGTGGCTGAACTTTTCTCTGGCGCTGAGGGGCCCTGGCAGCTCTCCCAGCAGGGTGGGCTGTGGTGAGGGCTCACCCACTTGGTGGGTCCACAGTGCAGAGGGTGCCCTTGGCCCTTGCTCTGGCCTGTCCTCCCCCCCCTCACCCCATGGCTTTGCCACTCAGGAACCCAGGGGCGTGGGAGTGCTGTCAGGAGTGGGTGTCACTCCCCTGCATGGTTTGTCCCTAAACACCACACTGGGAAGTTGCCATATGCCACCACTGTGAGGGCACCAGTGGGGACAAGTGCAGCTCCTTGGGGGCCAACAGCAGACAACACCCTCCCCCAGCCCTGCACATTCCTGAGGGCGCAGGTATCACTGGGACTGGGGTGCCTATAGGGGGATTTGGGTGCTTATGGCATGTCAAGGGTCCCAGGTGGTGGAGACAGCCCTGGCATCACTGCATCCCCAGCCCAGGATTCCGTGAGCAGCAGCACCCAGGGGGCAACACAGTCCCAAGCACCTGAGACAGCTGCTGGCCACAGCAGAGGCTGATCACCCCAACAGAGTTGCAGAGGGGTCTTGCAAGCAGGTCCTGAGCCAGGGAGTCCTTGCAGGGACTGTTCTGGGAGGAAAAACACCACCACCAAGACACCACCAAGCCACAAGGGATGAGCAGGCAGGGGCCAAGTCTTCTCCACATGAGCCTTCAGCAGCAGTGGGACATGCTGCGTGGTTGCAGCCCTGCACAGTAGTAGCCGTGTGACAGCTTGCATAAGCTGCCAGTGGTATGGGGGGATACTGGGTGCATGCCAGGGTACAGCAGGAGGAGAGGAGGCACAGGCAGCCCAGCCCTACAGCCCACTGAAGAGCAAGTACATTTCAACCACCATGCCCCCTCTGAAGGCGAGATAACCCCTGTGCTGTCATGTCACAGCACATGGCCGCCAAGGGACCTCTTTGCCCTGGCTCCCTGTCCCCCAGAGAGCAGGAGGCTTTGGTCTGCCTGCTGGCCCCTCATAAAGCAATTTAGAATAGAATCCTGAGAGAAAGGGACCATGTTGCCCACTCAGACATCACCAACATTACCCTTGCACCAGTGAAATCATGTTTGCTGGGGAGTTAACATTCTCCTGATAACAGCAAGTCGTGTTTTCTCCCCTCCTCACAGAGCAAGGGGACACCTGGGGACCCATCCCCAGGGTGAGACTTGCTGGAGGGGACTAGAGTGGATTTCAAGGCAAAGGCTGGTCACCCCCTTTCCATGGCCAAGAGACAAAGTGCTGCCACAGCCCCAGGCCAGCTGAGTTACTTATTTCTGTCCTAGCGAAAAGAGACCCCTGAGTACAGAGGATGGAAAGCACAAAAGGGGCTTAGCCTGCTGGCTGCATCCCCCAAGAGATGCTGCAAGGTCACTTAAGTCCTTCAGCCATAAATGTTTTGTTTCTGGGCAGCTGAAGCAGCGAGGGGGCAAGAAAATGGTTGGTACAAGATGTCGTGTTTCCGAAGAGGAGGAACTCCTAGGCACCGTGTCCTTGCCCCTCACCTCCCACCACGGGCTGTGGGCTGGTCAGTGCTGCTTGTGTCTGTGTGTAAGGGCTCCACTAATTAAACAAAGGGGCATTTGAAACACTCAATTCAGAGTTTGATTGTTGCTGGGTTTATCAACACTTTAATCCAAGCAGCAGAAGGGAATATTTCTGGTTTTAGAGGAGTCAGTTTTTGCACGGCTTCCACCCCAAAGGAGAGAGGCAGCTGGCAAAGGCAAGGGCAGGCAAAGCGAGGAGCTTGGGTACAGAAACACCCATGGTTTGGGTACTGAGTGCAGAGTAGTGGCACTACAAGGGGCCCCAACGTCCCCAACAGCCCCTCAGGTTTCTTTCTCACCTGTGCAATGCCAAACTTCCATTCCATGGGTGCAGCACGCTGGTTTCAGCTACAGCACAGCAAATGATGAACATCACACTGAAAAGGGGAAAAGCCTTTCCCCAGTCCCCTGTGCCTCCAGCCTTGTCAAGGGGGAGACTCTGCATTAAGAGTGGGTGAACTCTGGGAGAGGAAGTTTTCTCCACTCTAGCTTTCCTGGCCTTTAACTTGAATGTACTCAAAAACGTGAAACTTGGCTACAAGGCAAGGCAGTTTGAAAAGGATTTTCCATTTCTTTACCAGCAGGAGCGGAGAATGGGGAAGGGAAGGACACTGGGTGCATGAATGTGGTGGCGGTAGTTATCTCTGCCTTGCGCAATAGCAATTTTCCCCATTATCAATAAGCTGGGTCCTCAAGGGCAGGCTGGTTGTGGCCCAGCCCAGGGCCAGAGAGGACAGGAGCCCTGACTGCCCCAGGAGCCAGCTCTGCTGACAGCGAGCCTAAGTGAAGCGATGGAGCCGAGCCAGCCAGTGTTGCACAGAGCCAGCCCCCTCAGGTCACTTCTTGTCCCTCACCAGCTCAGTGGAAAAAGCTGAGGGTGATCCAGGTTTTCCAGCAGGAGAGCCCCAGAGGAGCATAGCTCCTGCTCAAGACAGGAGCAGGATGCAAGGGGAACAGGCAACCCCACTGACGGGGGAAAGCAGAGAAAGAGTGAGAAGGGGGCTGAACAGGGAATGGCTCCCTCCTCTGAGCTCCCGGGCTGAAGCCCTTGGCTTGCAAAACAGCATGGTGGAGCAGGGAGCCTTGCAGCCCCTCGCTGGAGGGCCAGGCTGCAATACCTTATCCCTCGTCAAAAGGAAACAAGTCCTTCCCCTCTCTTCTTGCTCTGGATGGTGCCTCAGATGAAGAAAGGGGGCAATAAAATATCCATCTTCAAAAGCAATAGAGGCACTATAAACTCCCAGCACACCCAAATCTGCAGCTGCACCTGGGCCAGGGGCTGCAACCTCACTGGATGGTCATGAGAAACATGCAAAAAGTCCCAACTTCTGAAGAGGGAATGACGCATGCTCACAACCAAGGCCTTTACAGTCAGCCCTTGCCCACCGGGCACCTCCGCCTGCAGCACTCCTGGCAATGCCCTGGCCAAAGCACCCTTCTGCTTCCCTTGCCCAGCAGTGCCTGGCTGCTGCTCAGTGCAAGTGGAAAGGGCACAGGTTTGCCCCACACCTGGCCAGATCCCAGATCTCCTAACTCCTTGGAGCCTCCTTCTGGCATCATCAACCTGCCTCTCATTCTTGCCTAGCACAGCTGAACTGAAGCAGCAGCAAATCATCCATGCAAGTTCTCCGAGGAGTATCAGGCCAGGTGCTGGGAGAGCCTGTCTCTGCTTGCAGCCCCTGGGAAATGTTCAGATAAGAGAGGCAGGAGGGGGAAGAAAATATGGGCCAAGTTCCTGAAGGGCCAAGGCACTTGGAAAGGGCCTCCAGATTCCTCTACCCTTCTCCCAACTATGGCACACTCCCAGCTGCCTCCTGCACTGTGCCAGCGCCTCCCAGCCCCTCATCAAGCCAGGGCTGGCCTGGAAGAGAACAAACTCTTCCTACTGATGGTGTTACAGCAGCCTTTTCAGGAGCAACAGAGGATGCGCTATGGAGAGGGGCTGCTCTCAGGCACTTCAAGTCCTGACTCCTGGACTGGACTAAGCAACGGCTCAAGTAGTGGACTGTTCTGGCCTGCCCCAGTCAAGCCTCAGGCCCCATCTCATGTCCCTGCTGGTGGCCACACTCTAGACTGGGAAATAGCCTTGTGGTTTCACCTCAGAGTATCTGTGCTTCTCAGACGGCAATTGCACTCACATTTTACCTCCAAAGGCTTCCTGCCCTCCCAAAGGCTTGGGGATGGCCCCATCTGGAGTCCTACAGCCATGAGACCATCAGTACCTGGCTCTTCTGGTTTTAATGCAAGACATTGCAATGGAGGTAAGGAGTAGTGAGAAATCATCTACTTCAAAAAATACCTTCAGTCAGAGGAAACACCTGTCCACAAACTCATGGCTTTCCATAGTCTCCTGGAAGAGACTTGTTTAAAGGTGCTGTAAAGGATCTTTTGGTCTTTAAAGAAAGATATGAGGGAAAAAGGGCAGAATGAACTCCATGGCACCACAGAAGACAGAGACCTTTGGGTCCACAAGAAGAGATTGCTAGAAAGCACCTTCCTAGCTGGGTTTGAACAACAGCTTGTAAATCTATCAGGAGAGTTATAAAAAGTGTTTATCTCGGAAAGCCATGATACGTCTGAAGAGGGCATGGAGTTTTTATCTTCCAGGCATTTCAGTAACATCACAATCAGATTTCTCCGTAATTTGAGTCTAATCTATGCTAAAGCAGCTCCAGCAAACCTAGCATACATACCATCTGTAGCAGCAAGAGCAGGCTTTATCAGTAGAACCTACACCAATCCAGTGAGCAAAATAAGCTCTATCAGCAAGACACACTTTTATAGTGGTGTAAACAGGGATTTTACAGAAATATCAGTGAAAACAGACTCCACCTCTAGCCAAAATCTGCTCTGGAGAACTGGCCTAGACAACTGAAGAGAAATTGTCCTACACACTTGGCAGTTCCACTGCTGATTGATGGTTAAACAGCACTGCACTGCACAGAAGAGATGAAGACCAGACAATTCCAAACACCTTTACATGGACAAACTTAACTGCAACCACATTACCCAGTCTGCAGAGTCACCCCAAGCAATCCAGTCTACCAGTCTGTCATCTTCATGCTCAAGGTACACTTGAGGACAGCTGCTAATCTAGGTTCATACCTAGAAGACACTCAGATCCCAGATTCAGCCGAGCCCCTCCAAGCTCTCTGCTGTATACCTGGAGTCTGAAAGAAACAAGTCACCACATGTAAGCAGAGAAACCAGGAAGGCTTCACCGGCTCTGGAGTTGCCTCTTATGTCCACTCAGGATTTCAGAGGAAGGGTATGCTTGAGTGAAGCTTTTCCCACAACAGAGAACTAATCTTTCCTCAAGACCAGTGCCTTTTTTCACAGAACTTGCAATGCCCTCTATTTCTGGGATGTCCAGCCTGCTAAAAAAAGGATAAAAGCATGACAAGGCCCACGTCACAAACAGTGTGATTGCCTGGAACTCGCTTTCCTGGAAAAGCTCTCTAGGTTTCTCAGGTCACTGGAGCAAAGTCCTACACCACCAGCTGTACCTGCCTGCTCCTGCACACCTCTCATGCAACACTGGGAAGCAAGGGCAGGGCAGGCTGGGTTTCTCCTCTGAGCCTTGCCAGGGCTGCCAGCTAAAGCCCCAGGACTTCATGGGGCACAGCATGGTACTCACAGGGAGGATGTGGAGAGCCCTGGGAGGAGAAAGCTTTGCCAAACAGCCTTATCTTTGAGATGATTTTCCGACCTCCTCACCTGCAATAAGTATTTATCTTCACTACATAACTTAATCCTCCCAAACTACTATGGCATCAACCTTCTGGCACAGGCACTGTTGAGTAAGCTTTGAAAGATGCAGGAGAGTAGAGCCAAGTTTCAAAACCCAGTACTTTGATACCAGCTTATCTAAGGAAAATTAATAGCTGCACTGTTTGCCAGGTTACATCCATTTAGGAAACGCTCCATCACAGAACCACCTTGTGCGTTATTTCTTCACACTGAGGAAAACAAATCAGCTCAAGAAGTGTTAAAAGACCCACATATTGCTGTAAGGAGCACATATTTTGCCTTCCTGGTAATGTGAGACACAGAGAGGGGTGAAAATATGAAGCCTGCTAACTGTTCACAAGCTGTTAAATGCTTCCATGGATCTCTGCCAATTGATGCTTGCATCAAAGCTGCCCTTTGCTTACCACCTCCTCGTTCAGCAAAGCCCATTCCTATCACTAATGCCTGAGCATCTGTTTTCTGTACGTCATGCAAACACGTTCTCCTTTCCCTGGGTGTCAGGGATTAACCAGGAGGAACCCTGAGTTGTGAAGGTTGTGCCACAGCTCCCTCCCAGAGACTGGGTTTAGCCTGAGGGCTCTGCACATGACATGCCAAACACTGGGGATGTCTGTGAATAATCCTCTGAAAAAATAAGGTCAAGTACTATTAGGGATAAAGTTTAGTTCCCAGAGCTAGTTATAATGGAATGGAATAAACAAGATGCAAAGAGGGGCAGCAGCAGCTACAGTTAGTAGCTCAACACATTATGTGCTGTGAAGAGCACTGAAATCAAGACTGAAGGAGGTGTGGACATTTCCTGCTCTAGAAGCAGTTTTGGAGAAGAAAATAAAAGGTCTATCTCTTCCCCTGCCCAAGGCAGATACTTCAAAGGGTGTCTGGCTTTTCTAATAAAACTTCCTAGCATGATCAGTAACATAACAGCTCCTCAGGATGGCTATTTTGCACCTCAGAAACCATGTTTCATGCAGCCGTAAAAACTAATGCAAGTGTCCCAAACATTGTGAAAGGAAAACTTTGACTCATTGGAATACCTTGTTACAGATTCAATCTCAACAGCTCTGTTGAAAATTGAATGCAATGGGGGCATAGTCCTGTGGTTTGAGGACCAGCTGGCAAGATGTCAAAAGCAAAAAACAAAACATGAATGAAGATAAGAAATGCTACCTTCAGACCTTGAATGGAGTGAGGGGGCTACCTTCAAGCTCAAGTGTTACCACCCACAGTACTGACCTGAAAATGCAGTCAATAGCACAATCTGAAAATGTCAAAAGAGGTCACAGAAACAGCTCTGAGATCTAGACACACAAGCTGAAAATGAAACAGGATTAAACCAGACAGGATATCATGAACAGTAGACACAGAGGCAGCACCCACAGACTGCAGAAAAAACCACATTTGTATAGACACATCCTTTCTATCTCAACTAGCAACAGTGAAAGTAACTTACGCAGTAATGTATTTAAGTCCAGCCACGGAGGAAAGGACATGGCAAAGTCCTTACCACGCCGAATGGGGTGCTCTCTATCCACGTAGCTGTGTTGCTCAACTCTGACTTTCAAGGTAAAACATACTACACATTTGGTGACACTGCCTAAGCTGCTGTTTTCTGACATGTGGTTTTGTGCATTTTCAGGATAAATGAAGTGTTTGAGTCAAAGGACTGGCCACCCACACACCCTCTTCTCCATGCCCACCATCTGGGCAAGAGAATGCGCTTCAGGAAGGACAGTGAATGCAAGACTGTAAGCAGGGGGATCTCCTCAGCTCCTTTAAGCCAGTCATTTTATACCTGTACGAAACCATGTTTGAGTCAGGAAGCTTTGGAGCCGGAAATAAGTGCAGGCTTGAACAATACTGAACTACATGCACTTGTCCTCGCCCTTAGTTTCTTACTGTGAACCATGCTGGAGGCAGGACAGGGAGATGCAGCATCCTTTGGTCTGAGTGTGATCGTTCCCCTGTGTCATGTCTGGCTGCTCTTGAACCTCGTGTCTTCCTCCAAACACCATCTCATCCTCAACATTTCCTAGGTTAAAAGGATGGTCATCATGTAATCCTAAAAAAAGAAAGTTTAAAGGCAAAGCTCCCACATAGGACAGCATCTGTTGAAAGAAGCTGGGCTCAGCCATGCTAGTCCAGAGTCTTGCAGCAGATCTGTCTGCAAGCCCCAGTGTCACCATACCATTGACTGTTCCCATAGCTACATGGGAAGATAAATTTAGTTCAAGAAACTTTGTGTTGCTACATTATTTAACAAACAAACAGACGGACTCAAGAGGAAAACACAAGCAGGGACCCAGTTTAGCTGCTGTGTGGGCTGATCAGACTTACCAATTTGAGGCTTCTTCCTGGAGTGAAGGGTCCAAATCCTGAACCTCAGCACCATGCTGCTCTAGCCCAAGCCAGTCAGCTGTGTTAGTCACAAGACTCCAGCGTGGCCACAGAGGAGGGCCCACACTGCACTCTCCTTCTGGCACCAGGAGCTGGGCAGCCACCACCAGGATCTTCCTGCCCCTCTGCTACTCAACTCAGACTACTAGGGAGCACAGCAAAGATGTCATGCCCGGGCTGCAGTCCCCTCTGCTCACACTACCTCTGAGTTTCTACCACTTGGGAAACTCCAGCCTCCACCAATGGGGAGCAGAAGAGCCATGCTGGTCCTGCAAGACCAGAATAGGGTGAGGAGAACCCTCTGCCTCATGAGAATGATGACCTAGAACACAAGTAGAGAAACCAGGGGTTTATTACTGATTATGTGCAAAAGGCATAGTGACAGGAGAGAGGAGACTACTCCAATGAGGGTTTGTCTCCTTCAGAATGGTAAGATCTCATCCAGCTGATATGACTCAAATTTAGTATCCTGGAACTCCAAGTGAGGGAGGATGAATGAGATCACAGAATCATAGAATCATTATGGTTGGAAAGGACCTCTAGGATCATCATGTCCAACCTTCATCCCAACTTCTCCCTAACCACTAGAGCATAGCCTCAAGTGCTACATCTACTCATTTTTTAAACACCTCCTGGGATGGTGACTCCACCACCTCCTGGGGCAGCCTGTTCCAGTGCCTGGCCACTCTCTCAGTAAGGAATTTCTTCCTAATATCCATTCTAAACCACCCCTGACGCAACTTGAGGCCATTTCCTCTTGTCCTATCCTTAGTAATTTGGGAGAAGAGACCCACACCAGCCTCACTACAACCCCCTTTAAGGTAGTTGTAGAGACCAATAAGGTCTCCTCTCAGTCTCCTCTTCAGATAAGCCAGCTCACATTCATACACGGGTTCTTAAGTTTCTCCATAATACTCTGGGCAAGACAGTAAAAGCCAAAAGGAGAGTCAGTGGTGAGAGCCTGGATCTGATACCTCCCATCACACACCCAACTGCTATCCCTCTTCCTACCAGGAGTACCATGTGCACTGGGGTTCCTTGCTCCATCCCATTCTTATCTCCATTACAGAGCCAACACTGTGCAAGGGATCCAGCAACATGGTGCCACAGTATAGGACAGACACAGTACGGACAAAGCACCTTTCTGTAGGGCACCTTTGAATCTGGATCAATTATTTGGATTCATCTGGTGATTCCATCTCCTCAGAACAGCAATATCCTCACTTATAACCCAGCTACCTACACAGCAGGGTGATGTCCTATGGAAATAGCAGTCCACGATGATTCCTGCCCTCTCCCTCCCTGCCTTAGAGATGACAGGGACTGCCAACCAGCCAACCAACAGCTCTGGCCATTTCTCGTCTTCTTTCTCTGAGCCCTTGCAGGAAACCCATGTTTCCCTCAGCACCTCTAAGTGCATTTCTGTGTTCTCGAGTCTCTCCATCAGTTCAGCCTTCTCTGCAGAGCTCGCCAGCTTTGCCACACAGCTTGGCAGTAACTCTGTATTTCTTGCAGCAGGGTAAGCCTTTCCTCTCCCGAGCTCTGAGCAGCGCTAGTTCCTGTTGGCATTTCAAGAACTCTGTTTTCAGGCAACACTTCTCATGCTCAGTTTTCTCCACCTGAAATGGGAACAGGATGCATGCACAGGATAATATCAATCAGCAAGATAAAAAGAGTTTTGCTAGGCCTGATCAAGTCCAGTACAAGGAAGACGCCCACTACATTCTTTATGGAGAAGTCACTCCTCAACCCACTTTGGCCTGCTCTCTCCAAAACTCTCCAAACCAGCAGGGATGCACAGCCACAAATTTGTTACCTTGCACTGCAGAACATCCCATTCTGCTGAAATAGTCTTCAGTTCCACAAAGATATTCACCACTGGTTTTCTCACATTCTCCCACTCCATTATATCCTCCTGTTTCTGTGTGTTAAGGAGCTGTAATTCTCTTCCTCCCCTGTCTCCACCACTGAGGCATGGGACTTTCTCCATTGTAGGGTTATACTTTGAAGAGAGCCATGCCTGGGGGAATGCATCGTTCAGCTGCAGATCAAGGCAGACGGAATGTATTGATGTGCTAACGGCGCCACAGTTAAGATGAACACTTTGGAGGGAGTATGTGAAGTGTGTAAGAACAGGATGTGTTTGCAGGGTTCGTGAGATATGCTCAGTAGCCAGCGGTAGCGCTTTCAAGGACTTGTGCTTGAGGCATGCAACTAATCATGTACTGACTGCCGCGCGTAGAGAAGCGTGTTACTGTATAAATATCGGGGTGATCTGTGAATAAAGGGTCAACTTATGCACATCATATTGGTGTTGCGTCGTCCGGGCCTCACATGAATCCCCACACTCCATCTTTGATCTGTCAAGTAGAATAACAGAATTTTAGAGTATCTCTACTTGGAAAGAATCTATAAGGATCCAGTCCAATTCCCTGCTCCTCACAGGACTACCTGAAACTAAACCATATGACTAAACCATGGCTTGGTGCCATGACCAAATTCCCTGGGGAACCTGTTCCAGGGACCAACCACCCTCTCAGTGAAGAACCTTTTCCTACAAACCCCCTTCCCAACAACTTGACTTAGACTTGTGATTGCAGGTTTTAGGCTGGCATCTTAGCAGCCCTTATGTGTCACGCACTCCACAGCTGCAAAAAATGGGCCAATATCATCATAAAAAAAATTCAGTCTACAGGTCCCTTTCCCCAAGTGCAGCCTTTCCCAAAGTGTGGGGTGCTGCACCCCCAGGAAAGCAGGTGCTAGTGCCTCGAGGGAGGGCACTACCTGTTTCTGCTGCACCCCTCAACTGGAGGCTCCACATGAGCATACAACTTTTTCTTTTGGCTTTGTAGGTGTGTTCCCAGTTTGGGTGGCTCTGCTAAGGCATACATGGACTCCATTTTATTTCAGAAGAGTCTCCTTGGGGCTGGAGTCTTATGAGGGAATGAACTGGAGAAATACAGAGACTGTGTCCTTTCCTCAGCCTAAGGCTATATGCACCAGACTTCAGGACAAAATTCTTCATGCTCTCTAAAGGCACTAGAGAAGGAAAAAATGGGCCAGTCAGGGTCTACTTCACGATAAATAGTGCAGTGCTCAGAACAAAGTCTGTATCACAGTGAAACCCTCACAAGTAGCAGCATTGGATACAGGTCTCTCTTACCAGTACTCTTTGCCGTCTTCAAAGTCCTCATTGTGTGCTTGACTCAGGAAGTTGCATTCAATTACACCAATCACACCTACACCTCCTCCCTGCACCAGGGACCAGAAATTAAGGGAAACAGCTGCTTTAGCCAATTCTGCTCAGAACAAAAAAAAAAGTAGTCCTTTGGGGAGTGCTGACATCCCAAATCCCTGTCACAAAGGTTGATGGCATCACCATGGCCTGTGCACTGCATGGCAACAGCACATATGAGGTACAACCACCTGGCAATCCCCCCCAGCAAAGGTATTTTGGGCATATAATGCCTGATCTTGTTCTATGACAAGGTGACCCGCTTGGTGGATGAGGGAAAGGCTGTCATTGTAGTCTACCTGGACTTCAGTAAAGCCTTTGACACTGTCCCCCACAACATCCTCATAGAGAAGCTGGCTGCCCATGGCTTGGATGGGCATACACTCTGCTGGGTGAAACACTGGCTGGATGGCCAGGCACAAAGACTTGTGGTCAATGGAGTTAAATCCGGTTGGTGGCCAGTCACGAGTGGTGTCCCCCAGGGNGCCATTTAGTCTAGGGAAGAGGAGGCCCTGAGGGAAGACCTTATTGAGCTCTACAAATACCTGAAGGTGGTTATAGCGAGAGCGGGGTTGGTCTCTTTTCACTGGTGACAGGTGACAGGACAAGGGGAAATGGCCTCAAGCTGCATCAGGAGAGGTTTAGGTTGGAGATCAGGAAAAACTTCTTTACAGAAAGCACTGGAACATGCTCTCCAGGGAAGTGTTTGAGTCACCATCCCTGAATGTGTTTAAAAATCATCTGGATGTGGTGCTCGGGGACAGGGTTTAGCGATGGGTTGTTAGAGTTAGGGTAGTAAGGTTAGGTTGAGGTTGGACTCGATGATCTTGAAGGTCTTCTCCAGCCTGAGCAATTCTATGATTCTGTGATAATATCTAGAAGCAAATGCTTCAGTGACCACTTCCTAACACTGTCTAGGCTATGCTGCCAGAGAAGATCTCCTTCTAGAAATCACCCTGGAGGAGAGGCAAGCTGCCCATCCTCTGGTAGCACCTCCAGCCACAGCAGTATTGAACAATAGCTGGACATCTTCAGTTACTTAAAACCCAGACAGGCTCCTATTGTGCAGATGCACACACTGATCTAGGGACACACCAGGTCTTCTTGTTCAACTGTGGATGCTGTACATTGTAGAAGCAAGGACAAGGCTGCTTTTGCAAAGCCCCATTCTCTCCTCTCCCAGATAAAAAGAGGTAAAAGACAAGTCTAACTACTCACTTTCCTTTGACAGCCCACCTTCTTATAGGATCTGATGATCCAGTTGTTGTGGCACATCATGATCCCGAAATGGCTTTTGTTCTTGCAAGTGAATCTAAAGGTGATCTTCACACTTTTTCTCTGAGGGAAAACATGTCAAGGAAGAAATAAACAACAAGGTCCAGATGAGGAATGGGGGAGATACATAAATTCCACAAGAAGGAGTGAAACACTCCAAAGAGGCTGCACCATCAAGCCACCCACACTGCATTCCTCAGCACAACACCTTCCCTCTTCAGCGGGGAAAAAGCACTCAACCTTGGCCTGCTAACAACTCTGTGCACACAGCCAACAATCACAGATAAGAACACTCATAACCTACTGGAAGTGAGTTGGATACAGCTGTACCGAGCAGAGCCAGTCTGTCACTGCCAAGTCAAAATATGCCTTGTTTATAGCTTTAATGAAAACTCCGATATGTATGTACTACTCTGATAACAGAACAGGCAAGATCTGGCCAAAGAAAACTGCCTTGGAGTATATCACAAATGAGAGAACTAGTGATTAATAATTTTACTTGTGATTAAAAGATAAATGACCGATGTTTACAAAAACAAAACAAGCACATCCAATCAGGGCTGAAGAAATCATACAACTACAATGACACTGAAGTCCACCAAAGAGAAAGCTCTCCTTCAGCAGACTTCAGTTTCACAAATTCAGTTGTAGACAAACCACTATTAGATGGAGAACTGTGAGCTTAGAATTCAAATATGTCATTAATCACCTTTTGTCTAAATATATCTTATTTTGCTTCTTAAGAGTCAGAGCTCATGCATTTGCAATGTATGTAGTCATCGCACGCTTTCCAATACAATGCTACTTTACACAACAGGTGCTAAACTCCAAATCCCAAGGACCTGTTATTTAGGGCACATCAGCTATGCAAGGCCAAAGCGCCTCTGATTCATTTAAATCCTAAGTTTCTCCATCCATCAGACCAGACAGGCCTGAGCCCAGGTGTGAGGTTGATCTGGAAACCAGAGGCTGCTGTTGGAGTAGAGTGCCAAGAGGTGGCAGAAAGGACACAATGAATCTTGGCTTGTGAAAATAATATTCAACATTGGCCAGGCTCTTGGCAATTAGCTGAGTGTTCCCTTTCTTCTATCACAGGACAATCTGCATGCAAGGCTTCAGATACAAGATGCTGCAGTACACCTTGGAGAGGGCACAACATAACGGAACAGGCAGGAGAATTCTAGTCACATGTAGTCTTTTCCAGGTGAACCCAAAATCTAGTTTGGATTTAATGTCTTTTATCCCCTGTGAGTCATGCACAGGACAATGCTGGGGAAGGGCCATCCTGCTGCCTTTCAGCTCTCAACTTACCTGTAATGAGTACTCTATTTCCAGGTCAGGAAACTCTGGAATCATCTTCTCAGAGTGCAGAACCTTTCTGCTGGGAATCTCCCCATCATCTGCAAGGAAGTCTATAATCCGAGTATCACGCTCATCCGTATCAAAATCCAGCTCCATCTTCCTGTCTTTATTTCTGAAAAATACCAAACACAAGAATAAAGGCAGTCTACTCCAATCACCAGCACTGCAGCCTATTTTTCTGTATCAGGATCTGAACAGAACTTCCTGAGGAGCAGATAAAAAAGTGTATATCACAAACTCTGTGGATCTCATTAGTCATTTAATTACAGCCATTTCTGTGCAGAACACCAATGTAGCAGAACCCGTAAAAGCAGTCTTGGTAACACAAAAATATGGAAGTTCCATTGCACAGATGGGAGAAGTAAATGTATTAATTGGCTTTCTCTAGAAAAAATATGAGCATGCCTCTGACAGAACTAGATCCATTACTCCTAACTCCCAGCGTGGCACCCCAAGCTCTGTCATACAGAGTGGCGGGAGAAATCCTTACACTTGTTCCTCCAGTGGCCAGGCTGAATGAGAGCGGGCATAAATCACCCAGGCAAGGTGCTGTCTTGAAGCTGTCTCTGCTTTTAGCTCTTTCCCATCCTCAGGGCATCACTGCCTCACAGCACACCCCAGCCCCATACCTGTGAACGTTCCAGATGAGGGTGCGCGTGCCCTTTTTACCTAGAATGGGATCGAACTGTGCCAGCAGCTCCTCCATGGCGTTGAAGAGGGTACTAAACACAGTTTTCAATAACAATCATTTTTTCTAGAAGCCACAGAGTCAAGGATAACAGGGTTGCCTGGTCCATCTACCTCCCTTTTGCCACAGGGGGACCAAAAAATCCAGCAGCAAAGACCTGGCCACAGGCTTGACACTCCAGAGAAGTGTGACACAGGAGAGTGTCACACAGGAGGATGGTCTCAGAGGAAGACTGAGCCAGGACAGACATGACAATAGGATGCTCTGAAGAAAAACAAAAGTATCAAGCTGAGCCACAGGCAGCAATGTCATGCCAGCTAATAACATGCAAGTGGTGCTGGGGAGTTGTATATTCTCAACTCCCTTCGGTGTGAAGGACACAACCTAGAAGTACGCCAGCATGTCCAGGAAGCACCAAAGCCCTTTACAGGTGCAGAAAAGCAGCACAGAGCTCCTGGGCAGCGGATGCATATGTGGGTCTTCAGGGCGGGGCGGGGGGGGGACAGAAACAGGTAGCCCATAGGTTGGTGGCATGACTGCAAAGGCTTTCTAGAAGCCAGGTTAGCAGCAGATAACCACAAACAGACACATGACAAGTTCTAGCCCAAGAAAAAGGGAATAAAGTTGCATGGCAGTGCATTAACAGCAAGTGCATTAACTCTCTAAACATTGTGCTGCGCACACCTGGCCAAGAGGCAGCCGCAGACAGCCTGTGCCCTCAGCATTGTAGCAGTGCCACTGCCCCCCTGCGGCCCTTCAGAAGAGGGTAGCAGCCCAGCCACTCAGACAAGGGAGGATACGGTTCTGCTGGTTGTATAACACCAATGGGATAATCACTGTCTCAGCATGGACATGGCCCATATACGCCTGGGAAAGCAGCCCTGAGCTGAGAGCACGTCCAGTCTTGGTGAAGATGACAACCTTCCCCAACCATGTGGAGCCAGACTTGAAGCCACACAATCCAATGGTGGGTGGTCTCTCTTCACAGTCTTCTCCACAAAACCAACACTGAAAGCAAGCAAAGAGAAAGGGGCAGGGGAGCACCTGTTTCACTCCAGGCACAGGTCCACATTACCACTCAACTTTTGAAAAGCAAGCTTAGCTCCTGTTCATCAAGAAAGACTCAGGATGGCTGTAGTGCTGCTGAAAAAGCAAAATCCACTGAAGAACCACATCAGGAAGAGTTACTGAGGAGGATTTCTTTAGCACCTACGGAAGGACACCAAACTCTAATTTACTCTAAGCACCTCCACATTTTTTTTACATTACAAACAGGTAAAACAAGAAGCAGAGGGGCAAGACAATCTGTTTCCAGCACTGCGTACCCAGTCCAACAGCCATCCAGGGAAACCACATGTGCCTGTTCTTTATAAATCTGCACCTAGCCTCACCTCTCACTGTCCCACTCGGGATGGTTTGTACCAGCAACGAGACTGCCCCTCTCCACTGCAGACAGTGAAAGGGCAGGAAGGGGGCAGGGCCTCTGTTTTTTATTTCCTAAACCACATCCACTTTTCTGCAGCGCTGTGGTTACGTGTCTCCATTTAAAGGAACGGTTTTCTCTATTTTGCTGACCTTCATTTTGCTTATGTCAAACAGAATGGTCAGACAAAAAGAAAACCAAGCCCCAGCTCCCTCACCCCTGTGGATAAAATATAACAAAAAAGAAAGGGCAGGAATTTCACACTGAAAGCTCTCATTGAAAGTCCTCCCTCCAGCCTTAAAAACCTCTTGTCACAGGCAACCAAAGGACTATCAAGAAGGCAGAGCTGCTTTGGCAAAAAAAACTCATCCTAGCAAAGGCCTTTCTGTGTTTGGGCTCAAGATGCCTTGGTGAAGTTACACCCTTTCTGTAAGGCATGCATCACTGACTGTTCAAGTAAAAGCTTAAAATCTATTTTCATTGAAGTTAGTTAATTAAAAGACAAGTCCTACTGAATTGAAATTCCTTATCACACAATATCACATTCTAAATCTCTTCCCTGCCTCATTCTCTCTCATCAGTATTGAAAAATAATTTCACATAGAAAGATTAATATGATATAAACATATAGTCTTCTAAAGCCATGACTCATTTCTGCATCCACAGGGTAAGACAGAAAAGAGGGGAAACTCGTCTACAGCAAAGGACTCAGTTTGACTTCAGGCACAGATGCTCAGTTTTATGTGGACCTTCTCTATTACCCATCAAAAAAGAACCTTCTTTGCTCATACACTTGGCACACCAAGGAGCCAAATGGCTCATGTTAGAGTGATGGATGACAAGCAGAAAGTTTGCTGAGTCCCTAGACCACTCATTACACAATAAGGCAGATTGTGTACACATATAAGAGCAGTTATTTTGCATCTCTACATACTGGGACAGAAGCAGCAGGGTGAGGTGCATACATTAATGCTGAATCCTTACAATGGAAAGCCAGAGGCCAGTGGCAAGGCTCTCAGGAGAGATGAAAATCCAGCACAGCAGCTGGATGTAGGAGTGCTCATAGCTCATTACCTGAGCACGTAGTAGAGTTCATCCCCTCAGTGCCTCGGGCACTGTAAGGAGGGATTTTTTTAATGACACCAGGGCTTGTACTGACGCCCCCAGGCCACCCTGGGGTCGGGGCTGAAGCCCGGGCACACCGAGCTCCGTCTGAGAGCAAGGCCCGTGGGGACCCTCTCCTCACGGCGCTGAAAGGCCGCGCGTAGATGCCGCAGCAACTCTGCAGGCAGCGGGGGCTCATCTGGGGGGCCAGAGACAGCGGCGGGCGGTGGCGGAGCAGCGCGGGGCGGGCCCGACCCGCACGGACAGCCCGGAGGCAGATGACCCCCTCGTTGTCGGCCGGGCCAGCCACAGCCACGCCCCGGCTCCCGCCGCCCGCCACAGGCCCGCAGCCTTTGCGCGGCGGCGCCGGGCGGCACGGCAGCGGCTCCCAAAGCGTGCACGCCCCGCTCTCCCGCCGAGCGCGGCGACATGGCGGCGCCCGGTGCCGTACAAGAAGATGGCGGCGCCCAGTCAGTGCCGAGCCGCAATTTGGGCGAGCCGGCAGCACCTGGGGAACCGCGCGGGGAGACCTCAGTCTCTCCTCCCAGGGGAGGAAGGGGCCAGAAACGGGAGGCCGGCGGCGGCCCAGGGCTCAGGCCGCGCTGTCAGGGGCTGTGCCAGCAAACCCCGGCCGGGGTGGGTGGCCGGCGGCAGACTTAGGCTCGAGTACGGACCTGCAGGGGCCCTGCGTGCAGACAGGCCGGGGCGACTCTCCTGGGCATGGGGCTGAAAGCAGCCCCGGGAGCCTCCTTCTGCCACGGCCCTGCTCTCCCCCGGCACTGGACAGGCAGCGTGTGCTCTGTTTACAGTTGTGGGGCCCAGAACCACCCTGCAGCAACACCGGCTCCTCTGGAGCTTGGATGGGGCAAAGCTGCTGCTCCTTAACACCAGAACCCCTTTTCTCGTGCAGTTTTGCAGTGGCCTCTGAACCAGAATTGCCTTCTTGTAGATCCAGTGTGGCCTCGGCTGAATCGGTGTATCTGTGTGCTGTTGCAAGCGCATTTACCAGAACAGATGTGAAGGGAGTCGTGCAGCTTGGAGGAGGAGGAGGTGGCAGCAGGGAGAAAAACAAGGGCTCCTGGGAATGTTCCTCTTCTCTGCATGGCTGCATTGAGGTACACAGGGAACACCTGCTACTCTGCTGGGAAAGCCTGGGTTCCCTCAGCCACCATCACCAAGAGCTTGGGCACTGCTTTCCCAGGAATGCTGGGACGCTGTGCAAAGCATGACATTAGCTTGCTCTGTTCACAAAAAGTGCTAAAACAGGTCAGCAGATAAACTATGGCGTCTGCCACAATGGTACCCCATCAGAGCAACCGTCCCCCATGCCACGGGGCTTTATGGGGATCAATAGTGAGGAGCCAAGACATACTTGCAATTGTAAAAGCACCTAATTAGATGCCTGTGCAGCCAAAGTGTCTGGAGGGAAAGGGGCAGCCTTTTTTTCTTGTCCTAAAACAACGTATCTGCTGCCACCAGAGACGGGGCAGCAGCCTCGCCAGTCCCTGCACCACTCAGCTCCCCCAGCTCCCAGCACAGAGGCCACGACTGAACTCTGCTGACAGTCCTGCACCAGCAGACTGCAGCACACTTGGCTCTAGAAGAAATACACAGGACAAAGGTGATCACACTAAGGAAATACCGTAAAAAAGACATTTATTTATGTGGCTTCCTCCCTCCCTCCTTGCCACAAAGGGCTGAGAAGGCAGACACACATGTAGAACAGGAGGAAAAAGCCAGCACACCCCAACAGTGTGAAGACAGTGCCCATCTCTTTCAAGGAAGAACCTAGTTCTCAGCTCTCTCCCTTCTCCACTTTGAGATTTATGGACCTGCATGTTAACTCCCAACAGTCCTTCACTGCCCCAGTTACAACCAAGGAGTTCTCATGGCCTATGCAAATCCACAAGGTTCCCAGTTACACATCCCTTACTTGGCAGTGGGTTTCTCTCCAGCAGAAGAGCAGGGTGTGGCAGTGTCAGCCTCTGGCGAATGTCCCTTGCTTTTCCCAAATTCAATCACCAGTGGCTTCCCTTGCAGATTGTGCCCATTCACCAAGAGCCTGGCGTCCTGGGCCGACTGAACGTCTGCAGCAAGAGCGCAAGATGGGCACACGTTACACAGTAAGTTCTGGCACAGACACATGTGGTGATCACACAGATGTTCCTGGCCCACAGACCCTCAGCCTGCACCCACGATACAGTGCAGTGCTGGGGTCCTCCAGCCAGAGTGACATGCTGAACAGAAGTACAGCACGTAACAGGCTCCATCCCTTCTGTTTTAGTGAATCCTCTTCCCACCCAGGGAAAAGACTAGAGAGGGACAGGAAGAAGAGGGAGTGAACTCCCCAACACTTCTCTTTGGAGAGAGGGCTTGGTGCCAGCCCAGTGCCTTGCAGGAAGCAAGGATGTGGCACCTTTGTGGCTCATGGAAGAACTGAGAGGCACAAAGCAGCAACTCACCAGGGAAGGTGATGAAAGCCTGACCTCTCATCCGGCCACTCAGGAGGCGGAACTGAATTGGTGGGCTGTCCTCCTTCTGGAACCGAGCAAACAAGGACACTAGGTCCTTCATTGTCACTCGAGGGCCCAGGTTCTTCAAATATAGCACCTGTTCCAGAGACACAGAGGGTCAGCTGGCCTGTACTGCGCAAACAGACACCTTTCAACCAGACCCCAAGTCCCACCAAGTACACCCCAAAGGTATGAATTAGTTCAGGCCCTCCACCATCCCAGAGTCCTTCTTCCACCCACATGCTAACAGTGAACTTTGGAAGATGGGTGGGTGTATGGAGACGGGCAGATCTGGACGCAAGGCATCATCAGGCTTGCCTGTGCTAAGTGCTGACAGCTCCAGTTATTCATAAAACACAAGCTCCAGCTACCGGTTAAGCACAGTTCGAGTAGTCACAGCTGGTCCCAGTCAGGCCCAAACAGGGAGAGTGCATCCTGACTAGAGGCAGGAAGGGCTGGGGTACAGGTCTTTGCCAGGCCAAGCAACTTCCCACTAAAGCCAGAGGTCCCCTTCCCTTCCAGAGAGGAGGCTGCTCTCCCTTGGCCAGGAGGATCAACAAAGCACCCTCCAGGCAACAGCAAAGAGGAGCCTTTGCCTGCTGAAGCAGCTTCAGGGCATGGTAGCGAGGAAGAAGAATAAACCCTGGTTCATCTCAATGTACCTTGTTGGGCTCCCCAGGGTGGTAGGACGAGAACCTGGGTATATTCCGGAGTTCTTCCTCTGTGAGACGATTCTTGCAGATCTCCTCTTCTGGGACAAACTCTACAGGCTCTTTGATAATCACATGTCTTGGAGAGGAATGCTGGGGCCTTGTTGCAGGAAGGGTGGGACTTCTTGCCTGTTCTGTCTGCTCTTCTTGGCCTGGAAGTGATGACTCCTCGGCCACAGGCCCCTGCAAGGCCACGGAAGAGCACAAGCATGGGTCACTCCTGGCAGGCTGGACTTCTTCAGAACACTTCTTGCTAAGTAACTCTTGGTAAACACTCTCCAGATGACCCATGGGGTCCTTTTCATCTGTTACTCTCTTCTGAGTGTCATCTAATTCACAACAGAGAAACATGGTGATAGGACTACCACCAAGAACCTGGAAAATGCACACACTGCAGGAAGAGACACAGACAGGAGAAACCCTGTGCTGACCCAGCCTCCAGGCAGCTGCCAACCAGGCCCTGCAGGTTATTTCAAACAATAACAGCCCTAGCAGCTAGCAAATGCTGCTGTCCAAGCTCAAGATGAACCCGCAGAGAGTAGTGGCTCCACCACTGCTTTCTGCAGAGCTCATTTCTTCTTCATTTTATTACTATTATTTTCATTAAAGCTGTTTTAGTGTTCTTTCCCAATCCATAAATTTCTCTCCCTCATTCCTTTTCTCTTCCCCTTTGGGAAGGGAGAGGGGTTAATAACACCAGTCATTTGTCCAGTGGCTGGCCAAGCCCTAACCCTTGACGTGAGGACAGAAGTAAGAGAGGGGCATCTCCCAACCTATGAGCCTCAACCTTGCTGCCACTCAGTGGCACTGACACCAAAGGGGGAGCAGGGGCCAGAGGATGCTGGGTCAGCTGGACATTATAGCTTGAACAGCCTCAAGACTGATCAAAGTGGCAGTTTACAGGTTAGGAGTTCCAAGTTTAGAAACTCCTCCTCATCTTCCATTTAATACTTGCTTACATAGAAAAATCAGTCTGGGCTGGAGCTTCATGCCCACATGTTCTCCAGTTAAAGCAGACTGGAGCAGTTTTTGCCATCTCTGGACAAAACTTAGCTCTCCATCCAAAAATTCACATCAAGTCATAGGCTCAGGGACAACACTACTGGGGCAAGAAGTGCTGTCATCCCATGCACACGGTACTGGGAATCAGCAACTGGGCTCCAATTCCACTTCAGCTTCTGGCAGGAGCCTTTAACAGGTCACTCCGACTCTTTCTTGCTCTATGCCTTCGCTTCCCTCCCACCCTTGCTAGACTGCAGTTAAATCAGAGAAGGGATGATCTCCAGCCCCACACAGGCACCTCATGTCACTCGGTGCAGTTTGGTGGGGACCTCTGGGTTCTACCAAACCATAACCCCGGCTTCTCTTCCATATAGCAAGCTGGGCTCTGCAGTACGTGCAGCACGTCAACAAGATCCATGCTCGCCAGAGATGCACTTTACAACCCTCTATATTAAACCCTGCAGAGAGCTCACTCTCTGCTCATGTAAGAGCGGAAAGTACCTCCTCCCACACAGTGCCAAAACAGAACCATGTCTTTGGGGACAGAAGGCCAGACAGAAATGTGTGGGACTCCCACACACCCCAGCTCTCCATGCGGAGCAAAGGCAGAAACAGCCTTAAGCCCACAAACCTTCGTGGTAGAGGGCCCGGAGGAAGGAGTGGCGGTCTGTTCCCTGAAAGAGGGCATTTTCGATCTCCATCTCCCGCCGGCTCAGCTGCTTGCTGCCAGCAAACCTCTGGGGCAGAGAGAGTATGCGCTGACGCTCTTCCATCTTCTCCTGGATGGCATGGAGTCGGTCCTGTGTGGCCTCCGGGGCTGCTCCTAGCCCAGAGCCCTGGAAGACAGACACAGCTTTGCTCAGATACAGCACATGCCTCCTTTTCAGAGACTTGGCCAGCAGTCAAACCCAGCCCTGCAGGGGGTACAACTAGGAACCATCCCCCAAAGAGCAGGCCACCAAGAGGTCCTGTTACTGCACAAGTAGGGCAGAAATACAACCACTCAGCAAGCCTTAGTTCCTGAGAGAAGTGGAGAAACAGCCCCTTTCTCCTGACCTCTCGTGCTGCTTTCCTTTCCCTGGCCTCACTGTCTGGTAGTGCCTGTGTCCTGTTCCAGCAGTCCTAGCCTCTGCCAGCTAAAGCCATTTCCTAAGGCTATCTACAGTCACTGCACAACCCTTCTTGGCATTTCTTTTGCCACACCTACAGCATCCCTGAGCTCAAGTTACCACCAAGCTTTTGGTCTATGATCCTGGCATCACTGGGAGAACCTTATTTACTGAAAAGTGGACCCCACGCTGTCGTTCGGCACCCAAGGGTGCTGAGGACTAAACCCCTGACCAGCTTCACCCGAGCCAGCTCCCAGAAACCACTCAGCCACTGTAGCACAAACCTCATAGAATCATTCAGGTTGGAAAGGACCTCTAGGATCATCTTCCAACCTTTGTCCAACATCTTCCTGATCCCTAGACCACATCTTGAAGCATCACATCTACTCATTTTTTGAACACCTCCAGGGATGGCACCTCCATGTGCTGCTAGCTCTCTTCTTCCTCAGGCCAACACCAAACTCAGCAACATCCCCTCAGCATAACTTCAACTTTTATTCTTCATCTGTTTGCTCTTTTCCACCTCGAATCAGTCAAGGGAGAACACACCACTGAGAGAGAGCTAAGCAAGCTGGCCCCAACAGGAACTCTCTTCCAACTGATCAGCTCCTTGTTGCTTCCCACAAACTGGTCAGCTCCTGCTGGATGTATCTCTAGCTTCACCCACCACTCCAACCACAATCACCTGGGGCAGGCAAGGCCTCCCACAGCTGGGCCAGGTTCTGCCTCTGAGGCCTCAAACCACTTGGAGAACAAAACACACTGCTGGGTTGGGACTCATCCATAGGTCAACTCCAACTCGGGGCACACAGTCCAGGCCCCAGTATTTCACTCCACTACCTCCCTGGGCAGTCTGTTCCAGTGCCTAACCACTCTTTCAGTAAAGAACTTCTTCCTAATGTCCAATCTAAACCTCCCATGGTGCAACTTGAGGCCATTACTTGGGGCCTCCACACACAAAGCTGCACGTAGCTACCTAACCTGGGTTTTCTCTATATATATTCTTCTTCTCTCATGAGCTGTAGAAGATATACTCTAATGTGACTGGTTCTTTCTGTCAGAGTAGTGTTTTCCATGCTAATTTTTATTTCCAAATATCCCAGAACTGAATTCATACCAAATACAACAGCTGGTACTGTTGAGAATTAATTTTCATTCCTAAATTAACACTACTCCTCTCTAATCCAAGCTTTAATGCAGGCCACATCAGAGCTGGATTTGCATTTAAACACCAAAGCAAGTAGTGACGTCAGATGAAGGCAGGCAAACCTCTGACTGTTGCAGACAGCTTACTGCTGCACACAGCCATGTCTCAGGAAGAGGAGGAAAGACAGAGGGAAGCCAAGGGTCAGCCCAAGTCCTGTTTTGCACCTTCTGCTTTACCAAATTAAGAGCAGGACACTCCAGTGCACCTGACACAGGACAATCCCAAGAGCCCCTTGTCTCTGGAACATGAAAGAAAGGGTGAAGGTAGGAGGAGAAACCTGCTTTGGCACTGCTCCGCTGCAAACTGCGCCCAAAGAGCACATCACCGCAGTCACACTCCGCACTGCTATTTTTACATGGTGGTTTCAAGCCCTTTGAAGCATCTGCAAGCCCCTGAGAACACACAAAACCCTCCTACAGACAGCTATCCCAGGCCAGCCATGGGATACAGAGATTTGTCAGAATACAGAAAGGAGGAGATTGAGGCATTTTGAAATGTTTCCTCCTTTTTCTCCTTCAGCTTTAAGTCCTTCTTACACAGTATAAACAGGTGAAAATGTTTGCCTGAGAGCATCAAGGCAGAGGCAGCAATATAATCAGGTCTTGCTGTTTCCCAAAGGACCAACTCTTCTCTCCACCCTAGCTTTTAGCACACACCATTCCACCAAAGAAAACAGACCAGAAGAAACATGGGATCATGCTGGCCTGCAGGCAAGAGATACGTCGAGTGGCCATGCTTTATCAGAGGACTTACAAAGGACTTGGATTTTCACCCAGGAAGCCACAGGCTATGGGGTTAGAGGAATGTGACCACATTACTATCAGAGCAGAGCATGCCTACCTTCCCTGTTGAAGCCCGATTCTTCCAGAGCAGGATCTCCAAGTCAGAGAGCCCCAGTTCCCGGAGAGAGGCAGTTTCTTTATTGCTCTCCTGCAGGGCCTGAAACTGTGACAAAGTCAAAGCCCCTGCAGCCTCTTCCCCAAAAGGTTTATAAAAAGCTGCAGGAGCGAAGCATTTCCGCTTTGACTTGCACCTGTAACCCAAAGCAAAAGAACAGTAGAAACAACTTAGCACTGAGAAACTGGGGGAATGGGGGCTGGCCTCTCCCCCTAACCATGCTTGGTCCTGTTGCACTTCAGCAGAGATGCCACGTTTCCGCAGCACACTTGAGCCACGCTCTCCCAACCCTTGTTCAAGCCCACGAGATTCCACAGGGCAGGAAGCTGCCCCAACACAGGCAGGAGTCACCTCGTGACATTGTAACACCAAACACCACACAGACGCAAATGCAGGCCAGCTTGATAAGGACAAGATTTCCAGCCTAGAAACTCACCCCCGCACCTGGCCCAGGCAAATGGGTTAGTTCACCTAATGGGTAAAAATGTCACTGCCAGCATTTGCTCCAGGAGACAAGGAGTGCTTATTTCCTGATGGGGTGTCTGGGCAGGAGATCCAGCAAAGGAGGAAGCGTTTGTGCAGCTGTTTTGGCAGACAACAGCCTTCACCAAACACCTTCCCAGGAATAAGGCCCTAGTGAGGCAGCACTGCTGCTGCCCCTAACATGGTCAGACTCTGCTCACCAGCCCCTCCAGCAGCGATCCCAGGGGACACATCAGGACTTACTGCTCAATGGAGACAGTGGTATCGAGTTGGTGGTGAAGGAGGCTCTTCAGCTGCCTCTCTCCTTCCGTCTCCAAGTCTTCCAGGAGGACTTCATCACTGGACAGGCTGCTGTTGACCCTGGGGCACAAAAACATGGCATGGAGGTGGGCAGCAAGGCAATGGAAAACACTGCTCAAAATACACTGCCGCTATAGCTCCTCTACCTGCTTGACTGTTTTTATAGGATTTACAGCACAAGATGGAACCAAAACTACTTGACTAAAGCTCCTGTTAACGTTAACTAGAAAAGCCAACAGGTTTGAGACTACTTTGAGAACATTAAAAATACCCCAGGGAGCTTTTTTCTATCAAAAACCAAAGCCCCAAAAACAAAGCAACAAAAAAAAAACCCAAAACACATGTAATCTTTACTGCTTCTAAGCTGTTTTGTATCAGTATCTAAATAGACATTGCTGGTTTCAATTAAGTCAAGAAAGAAAACTGTGAGGGTGAAAAGAAACAGTGGATTTGAGCAGCACTCTGGAAAGCTCCTTTTCCCTTCCAGGGGCCACCTGATCCCACGCAGACGGATGGACCCCCTCGCAGACAGCGTGAGGTGCACTGCCGACCCCTCTTTCGGGGATGGCGCTCCTGCCCCGTGGGCTTCTGCACAGTCCTTGGGTATCGCAAAGCCAGGCCCCCGGGGATGGCGCTCCTGCCCCGTGGGCTTCTGCACAGTCCTTGGGTATCGCAAAGCCAGGCCCCCGGCACCAGCTCGGCTCAGCCCCGTGTGCTGGGAGGGGAGGCCCGCCTCTGTCCGAGGAGGCCATTTCGCTCTGGCTCTGCCCCGGCAGCTTTCGCTACCACTGCTGGGGCCACGGCAGCTCCAGGAGTGTTTGTCGCTGCCGGCGGAACCCCTCAAAGAGCAGCTCTCCAGGGCCCCGCTATGCCCGGAGGAGCGCTGGATGACTCACAACGCGCTGTCCCCCGGAGAAAGGGCCGACAGCCCCGCGCCGGCTGTTCAGGAACAGGAGGAAACGCCGCCGGGACACAGCGGTGCCGGGACACAGTGGTGCCTGACCCGCGCCCGCCGCTCGCTTACCTCCGCATGGCCGCGGCCCTCACGCTCCGTCGCGCGCCCAGCTCCCGGCAGCCCGCGGGGCGGACGCCGCGGCGCAGGTCGCTGGAGCGCAAGGCCGAGCGGGCCTGATGCCGAGCGCTGCGGCGGCGTACCGAGGAACAGCCGCCGAGCGCTGG
>VYZX01012661.1:0-15127 GCA_013401335.1 Brachypteracias leptosomus
TCTTTCAGTTTAGAACCATTGTCATCTGACCTATCACTCACTACAAGACTTGATAAAAAGATTTTCTCCATCTTTCTTATAAGCCCCCTTTATATACTGAAAGGCTTCAATAGGATCTCCTCAGAGCTTTCCCTTCCCCAGGCTGAACAAATTCAATTTTCTCAGCCTTTTCTCATAGGTGAGATGTTCCATCCCTCTGATCATTTTTGTGGCCGCCCTCTGGAGCTGCTCAAACAGGTCCAAGTCTCTCTTGGTTTGGGGCCTCAGAGTTTGACACAGTAGTCCAGCTGGGGTTTCATCAGAGCAGAGCAGAGCAGAAGGGCAGAATCACCTCCCTTGACCTGCTGGACATGCTTCTTTTGATGCAGCCCAGGATATGGTTAACTTTCTGGGCTGTGAGCACACGTTTGCCAGCTCATGTCCAGTTCTTTATCCATCAGTACCCTCAAGTCCTTCTCCAAAGGGCCGGTTGCAATACATTCATCCCCCAGAGTGTTTTGATGTTTGGGATTGTCCTGACCCAGGTGCTGGACCTTGCACTTGGCCTTGTTGAACTTCATGAGGTCGACATAGGTCCACTCCTCAAGCCTGTCAAGGTCCCTCGAGATGGCATCGCTTCCTTCAAGCATGTCAGCTGCATGGTGTCATGTGCAGACTTGATAAGGTTGTACTCAATCCAACCGTCTATGTAACTGATGAAGATGTTAAATAGTAATGGTCTCAGTATGGACCCTAGTGGGGCACCACTCGTGAGGGACTTTCACTCTGAATAGTGAACGCTTAAAACAAACTTTCAACAAGATGTTCCATAAGACTTCCACATTTTCTAGGTGTGCTGTTACCATAAACTGATGCAACAGCACATGATGTCAAAGTTTGTGGACATAGTTACCATGATTATTTAGTTTACCAGAGACAGTGAATTACTTTAGGTACTCCCTATCTTTATGGGTATCCATGCTCAGAATGGGCCAGAAAATGATCCTACTTTGAAGTTATTTAGGATTTAAACAAATGTTATTTTAAATGTTGGGCTTTGTTCTTTTTAATCCATAGGTGTCACATAATTTTGTGTTGTTTGAGACATAAACCACTTTTCTTTTTCAACAGAATCTGTTGTTCCGTTTGTTTTTTCCTGGAAGTAAATAAGGCAAAATATTTTCTGGAAATGAAGTACCTTAAGATCGGGAAAATTAAAACATAGAGATAAGCATATCTGGTAAAAGACATCATAGAAATCAGTGAGAAACAACTGGAAAAACCTGAATTTGCTAGCACACAGATCAAACAGGGTAAGAAACCTTGATAAGAAGAGAATAACATTAATATGAAACTATATCTGGCCATAAATCTTAACATTACAGATTAAAATTGAGTGTCAAATATTAAATTTACTGTACTATATTCTTGCTGATTTTGGGGGGTCATGTGACAGTAATTCAGCAGCTCTCCATGGTGTACATCTCTAACCCACTCACCAAAATAAAATGGAAAGAATCAGATCTCATTATCATTAATGGACTGGAGAAGGTTAAAATGGAAAAAAGATAAAAGAAGGCAAACTGTCCACACTGCAAATTAGAATAACCTCCCAACCAGGTCAGGACACAGCAGCACTTTAATCAAATTCTCTACAGTTCGTGTTTGTAGTATTGACAAATCCTAATTATAATGAAATACTATTTGTTCCCTGGTGTTGAATGTTTCTGTTGTAATGACCATAGTGATTTGAGCCAACTGAGCTTATAGTTCACTTTCTTGGTTAAGACTGAAAAGTTAAAAGTGAAAGCAATAAAAGAAGGTTGTAAAAGAGGGTAAGTAGAGGTGTGGTGCAAAGAAAGATGTTGAAAAGTCCTTTAAATATCTTATCTCCTTCTAGTGGAACCTGTCAGTTCAGCATCAGATTGTTGTTCAAAGGCACTTTTAAAACTGCAATGCAAACTAAAAATGGCACATTGATGATGACATTACTATCCCTTGAAAAACATTAATATTCATTCATATTAATATTATTAATATTCCCAGGTTTTTAGTTATGTAGTCACTGCAAACTTGGATCCCTGCAAAAATGTGTTTCTTGTCTATTCCTTTGACTCTTGGACACTAATATGAATTCTGGTTATTTGAAATGGGACGATGGTTTTAATAGACACTTAGTCATCACTATGATGCTCCAGCAGCATGCTGGAAAAACTAGTCACTGTTCAGTGTCTTTTTAAAGCTGATTGCATGATGAAAAGGGAAAAATATAAAAGTGTTGTTGAGCACAGGAGAGTAAAATATTTGCTGAACTTTCATAAAGATGCTTTCTTATGCACAAAAGTATAATCTATAATTTTTTTCTCAATATCACCTACTTTCTCAAGAACTCTGCCTTAGATTTTTGCTGCTTCAGATTGTTATCTGAATTATAAAAGCTAGTAAAATTAAACAATTTTATAAGATTACAGTTTCTACATGTTCAGAGCCTCAGCAGCCTCCTGAAAAATAAAAGAGTATTGCCTACATAATGGCAGTCAAGTTAATGACAAAGGTATGGAATGAACTACGGCCAAATGGTGCACTGTAGGCTAATCTTCCATTGACTTAATAAGGGCACAGAAAAATTAATTTTTCACATCATGCCATCATATTATCTAGAGCAAAAATGTCCTATTTGGCCCATTGCCTCCAAATTACCTGCCTAAAATGAAATCTAATATATTTTGGTCAATCAATGTAAAATGCAATCATCAAATACCTTACAACCTGATTGGATCTTCATGATGTCAGCAACTATTTGCAGTGCATAACGCCAAGTTTCTCAATCAAATAAAGATGAAATAAAGTGGAAGCCTAATGCTTTAAAACTGACATAATTACTCTCCAACCTTAACATTACAAATATTCCTAGTATGTTTGAAATCTATTATTACTTTAAGAAAATCTAAATATTTTAAAATTATGTAATCCAGTATATGGCATTTATAACACAGGAAAAGTAAAATTAAAGTCAATGCATATTTAACTGTTCCTAGACCAGATACCAAAATTTTCCATCAATGAATAGTGTGCAAGATCAGCAGTGACAACAAAAACACAATCAAAACTTTATGATTATATGGAAATATCTTTCTGTGTTTATTGAGCCTATGAAATGCCTAAACAAATACAGAAAAGAATATCACTTACATCCTAATTTTTTCTCATTTTGGCCTTTGTTAAAATAACATGTAATGTGAATTGTTAAAACATTATGACATTTTTTCTTTTTGTTTCTATATTTTCCATTTGTAAAGGTGGAAGCTGAGGAAGAAATCTGGAAAACAAGAGAAACCTTAAAACTGGAAAAGATCTCTTCTTCTGTGCTCACTTACATTCCGTAGTGACATTCACATTTTAAGTGAAATAGGAAAAGGAAGGAAGAAAAAAACCCAAACAAACCAAAAACAAACCAAAAAACTAGAACACAACAACAGAAAAAACAAATCCAAAAGCAAACAGAAAGGGCAGAGGAAGCAACCTTAATCACCCAACTGAAAGTTACCTCACCACTACTGATTATTTCTTCTGAAGTTTCACCTCAGCAAACTATTTTAAAACTATAAAAAAAATAAAAATGAAAGTAGGTGTTTACTTTATGGCAATGATAAAGGATCATGGAAGAATTACTTGATTCTAAAAGTGAAGAAGTTTTAAGTCAATAAATGTAATAGTCATGCTGCTTTTGCTTCACTATAACATTTCTATAAGATCTTTTTCCACTTCCTTCCTGCCTGACTTTTTACTGCAGTTCTAGATTGTGAAGGTCATTTTTAAGAAAAACAAAACTAGGTAAACAATATGTTGCCAAGCCACAGTAAAGGTTAATGAAAAAAGATTATTTAAAAAAATAGTTTTCAGAGAAAAATATCAACTGTGTTCTCTAAGTTTTGGATACAAACTGGAAGTTGTCAGAGGAGTTTGCATATCCTTGTTCAGGGCAGAGACTGCTTGAGAAAAGAAAAATCATTAACAAACAAATATTGAAAAGCCTAACTAAACCGAAGGAATGTAAATATTTGATTATAAGTTTCAATAAAATAGTTATAAATTTTAATACAAGAGACACTGAAAATAGAGAATAGAAAATAAAGAAACATTCCTGATAGAGATAGCCATTTAAATTTTCCTTTGAAGACAGGTTATTGGCTGCATACCTTCTTTGTCGTCTTTGTCTTTGTATTACTTTGTATTACTTTGTCTAAATTTAGAGAGATGCTATATACTTCTGTGATATTTAATGGATTTACATCTGTTTGGCTGAATAAAAAGTAGACATGGTTTCATTTGTTTAATAATTCTTAAACATAAAAAAGTTTTAGATTATTAAGTTAAAAACTGACTTGATTCTTTCTCCCCCTGTATTGTCTCTGAAGGAGCAAGATACTCGTTCATGATATCTTGTAGGTGCAAAGTCAAGGATAGAACTATGCTGTCATGTAGTCAAGGAATGAAGTATGTTGTCATGTAGTTCAAGGAGGTCCATACTTGACAAAGCAACAGTGGCTTGCATTCCCTAGAGATTTTCTGTATGCATATATAGGAGAAAGTTTATTTCTCTCTACCTTGTCTGTACCATATGATCCCCCTTGGCCCTGTGAAGGCACCAGAGCAAAAGAGAGTTACAAGAGCAGTTATTCCTCAACTTCTCAGAGAAAACATGACATAAGCAGCCGGATTTTATGTAGTAGTTATTTTATTACTATCCAGACTCAAGTTTAAGATGAATCTTTTTATACTGTTTTTGCTCTTCAACCTGAATAAACATGGAAAAAATATAAATGAGTAATACTGAGTGACAACCATTCACAAAGGAAATAAAGAACAAGCTGATGTTATATTTTTTCTTTGGGTCATCACCCTGAAATTCTCTTGTGATCTGTAAAACAACATTTACGCTGTCAACTTACACATTATGACCCATTACATTATTTTATTTTTTTATGACAAATTGTTCTGAACTAACAAGGCAAGTTTCAGAGTCACAGAAGAGTTACTCAAGAGTATGAATTCTGAAGGCTTAAAACCAAGAAAGGTTTTGAATCCAATAGCATTATATTGAAAACTCTTCACTTATTTTTAGGTGATGTGATGACTTGATGTGTGGAGCAACCAGCATGATTTCTGCTAGCATGGTGCTAGCACTGCTGTATTATGTCTTGCATGCCATCGCTTGTCTAGCCAGGCAGTTCTTTTGGTGAAGACAGGCCTGACACAGTGCTATATCTCAGCTGTCTTTTTATTTTTTAGTGTATATGTCTTGTGTATGTCTTCTTTCTTGCTTCCATAGGGAAATTTGCATGATGGTTTGTTGCAGTTGGGATGGTCGAGTGACACAGATCTCTTGTAGCAATAGCCAAAAAAGCTCTTTATTACTGCAGGCAAACTCTTTTTATACATAAGGTTACATATTGTGTACATATTGTGTACATCATTCATTGGTTAAGCATATTACTAGCATGCTGTCTATTGGCTAATAGCTTATGCATACTCTTGCTCACAGTTAGGACAACATCCCTATCTTGTGGTTGCAAGTTCACCCTTGTACTTGTTTATCCCTCATTTTCACAGGCACAGCCAAATCGCCAAGGTCAAAAAATATTATTGAGGCCTGCAGTCCAGCTGCAAACCTCCACAATGGTTAAGCAGAATTCAATTCTAAATCTCAACTTTATTCTAGCACTTAGTATAGTTAAGATCTATTTCAGGGATTCTCCCATTTCCCCACTAATTGGGAATAGTCTGTACATGATTCATACAGCTGTTTAAATAGCATGCTATGTGGGCAGAAGTGAATGAAAAGTTATATAAAAGAAGGCAAGAGCTGAATTCTGTCTGAAATTTGTTCTAACCACCCTAAGTAGCCAGCTGGGCACAGCAGACTGGACAGTGACTGACTCACAGAGTTCCTTGTTCAAACAATTCCTATTGTCTTGAAGCTGGGAATCTGCCATTATATTCTCTCAGCAGCTTCACAAATTTGTAGGTTTAAAAGGTTTCAGAATAACTATTTTTCTTTCCTACCTTGTTTCTGTGCTCTGCCTCTTTGCTTATTTAATTCTCCTGGATTCCAGATCAGGAATTCTTGCAACAGCATGGATCCCATTTGAAATAAGTGAATGTATTTCAGCAAAATATATGGCTGCTGACTTGGCACTGAATTGGCCTGAAAAGGTAGAGTTCTGATGAAGTAGTTAAAAATCTGCTGCAAGTGCTGTGAAGAGTCCATACACTATGAGTAGGTCAGTGAAGCACGTTTCTGTTGCACTTATTGCAGCCATTTAATTATTGCTACATAGGTTCTCCAGATAGGTGGTAGTGAATAGGTAAGTGAAAACCAAGGCTCTTCTCTGTTATCAAACTGTCTACTCATCTCTTCTGGGAAGTCATCCAATATAGCACAACCGGAGCAATATCCAGGAAAGGGCTCCTATACTCACGTCCAACCTTAACTACAATAAAATGGGAAAGAAGGGTTCTTCCTGCCTTAAACAGTACCTAATCTTAGTGTAGCCTTAAAGGTTAAGTATTTCCCCACTGTTTTGTGGTTTATGTGGTTTATGAATTGCAAAAATTAAGAATACAATCTTAATTTTACCATAGAAATATTCTCTAGATAAAAATGAAGACTTTGTCTTTTTGACTTTTCCAACGGCATCAGGAGCAAAATGCATCTCCAATATGATGTCACAGCTATTGTGTAAACAAGATGGGAGATATTTTAATTCCTTTTTTTTTAAAGGGCTAAGCAGATGTCATTGAAACTTGAAAGCAGAATTATGCTTGGTTGTAACAGCTTGAATATCTCTGTAACTTTAGCATGTTTGCAAAATTAATTCTTCAGCTTCAGCTGTAAGTTAAAAATGTCCTTCAGTTGTAACAGCAATGAGTCTGTAACATGCACCACTTGAATCTTTTATTATATTTGCTCCAGTGTTTCAGAGCAATACTGGTGACTGTAACTAAAGAAATAGAAATGCTTAAGGATTGTTTGTTTTTCTTTAATTCCATTTACAACACTGTGGTGCTGCACTAGCGAGCTCGTGTGAAAGTCAAGTGTTAGTTTGCTTTAATTGTCAGAAAAGCTTGCAAGCTGTAGCCCAGTTCTTGCAAACCCACCAAAGGCTGAATTTATTGAGTTTTTCTCACTAAAGTTATATCCTGATGTCAAGCCTTTCTGTACACTCAGGGAAAAACATTGCTAGTACCAACATGGTAGAGAGGTAGAAAGATGCCAATGGTGAAGTTCAGGCATTTTTCTGTGCTTCCATAATCACACACTCCTGACCAACAACGGGCTGATTGTCAGCAGCCATCAGTTACCCTCAGCCACTGCAGCAGGCAATGTAGGCCCCTTTCTCTCTGCAGAACTCTTTTTTTTTTTCTACAGACTTTTCTGGGCTCCACTCTTGTAACAGAACTCAGGGTACCACATACTCATGGATCCTATCTTGTTGTATCTGAACTTGTGTGATTTTTGTTGCTATGTGTTGAAAAGAGACATACACTTATTACTATCTAGTTCAAGTCTTCCAAATCTTAATGGACAGAACACTCCTCCCCTTCCCTCCACACTCAAAGTGAATGTGCTTAAAACCTTGACATTAAGTCTTTTTACTCTTGTGAGAATTAATCGAAACAATAAAGTTACACTTCTGTTGTCTTATTGGAAATATAGTTGTTTTTCACAAAAAGACAGAGGCCAAGACCATGAAAAAGCTTCAGACTGATGAATGAAACCAGGAGAAGCATACTGTCAGTCTTCGAGGATGAGATAATATGCTTCTAGAATAAAAGTGATCCTATCAGAGAAATGCATCTTTGTCAGATAAATAAAAAATAAAACTCTATGTCTTCTCTGTACTTCATCTTATGGATGACAGTCTATCATCATTAGGTACAGAGGAAAGTATATATAATTAAATGGCTGGAGTCTGGACAGTGCTGATTTGTTGAACATTCTTTTGTGCTGCTTCTTATGAAAGCAAATGGATTTTAGAGTTGGCAACAATAAGATAAAATGACTGGAAAATACTGTCTCAGAGTGATATAACCACATGTTAACTCAGTGCCCTTAATGAAAAGTGCCATAGACTTTCAAAGCAAATGTCTTTGAACAAGTACACTGTAAGAAAAGATTGTAGATTTATTCTTCCATAAATGGCACCATTCTGTAGATATTTCTGAATTTGTGGTTCCCTATACACTGAACTATATACTATAGAAATACCACAGTCTTCTTTTTCTCATGATGGATTAAGTTTGGACCTATTTTTTTTTAGCTCCCATCCTGCACTAAATACAGGACTGGGAGATGGAACCAAAGTTTCTAACGTGTAAAACCTAGGGAATCCAGGAGTGTTTTTCAGCTTTGGTAACCAAATAAATATAACCATAGCTTATCATATTTGTCAGTAGTTAGCACTGATGCTGCAGTTTGGTTTAGTATACTGGACCATTTCAAGCATAATCCACTGTTTATTAAGTAGTAATAAGCCTTCGGTATGGCTTGCAAGACATAAAGATACTACTTAGCATGAACAGTCACTAATTTGAAGCTAGGAACCAGTGTATTTGCCACAGCAATATTTTTTATTTGCAATGTTACCAGAGTACTAGTATCATTAACAGTTTCAAGCATGTATCTAAATTAATTACATATACTGTAAGCAATAATTTGATATGTAAGGTCAGAGTCTGACTGTGTTGCTGTGTTTATTGGGTCTGGGGCATAAGCTTTCCAAGATCACTACTCCTGTAGGTTAATCTTTATCATTCCAGTGAAAAAAATAGTAAACAATGCTACCAACCATTAATGTCACCACTTTAGTATGGATTGTTCAGCACTTGAGTTACAGTACAGACCCATAAAGGTTCTCCAACTCAGTGTAAGGCTGAGATTGTTTCATTAGGAAAGAGTTAAACATTTGCGTGTCGAGGTCGGGATGGACAAAGCAACAACAAATCTTAGCAAAAGCAAGCAAGCAAAAGCAGAAGCCTTTATTGTTCTCTTTCTCTGTACATTTATACTTTTTTTTCTCCTTGTTTTCCCCAAAGGTGTCTTGTCCCCATTGGTCCAAAGTTGTTATTATTCTTTGTCATTAGACAATATTTGCACAGTTCATCACAACTCAGCTTTTCTGCCACAAGAACACATGCCCCTCAGTTTTTGGTCAACACCTTGTTTATCTCACAGTTATTCTTGTTCTTGTTTATTCTCTCAAGGGTAGAATGGAATCTTCTCAAGGTCAAAACCACCCTGTCCAAGGGCCCCAGTCCAGCTGAGGTCTCCCACATTTGTGTATTCTAAATAATATTTTGCCTTTCCTTATATAATTTTAGAGTTTACTGCTTTAAAAGAAAAGATTTTTTAGTTGAATGTGATTGATTTTTCCAAGAAGGCTTGACCAATAAATAGACAGACTGATTTTAGCCTATTAATTCAGTGTTGTGAACTGACAGGGCTTTGAACAAATAAAATGCCACCTCCCCCTCCACCCCATTATAGATAAGAAATCATACTGAATTCAGTCTTGAAACACAGGGTGGCAAGGTAGATTGATGCAACAACAACAAAAAAGACAAAAATGGCAGTAAAGAATTTTCACTCCATTCGGAAGACTTGCTGAGACCAAGGGGTTTACCTCTCCAACTGACTTCTCTTTCTCAAGTGGGCATACACATCAGATGGAGGAGAACAGTTTGTCACTAATAACACAGGGTCTTTCCGTGTGATAGAAAAGGTATGCTCCCTTTTCCTTAATATTTTTAGCATTATCTGACTTCTCTCTTCAAGTTTAGTCCCTTGCTATGGTTTTGTTCCCTTAATAATATCTGTTCCCACAGTGAAATGCCGATGTCTTCCTTTCTTTACTTTAAAAAGATGATCTTTTTACAAAATCAATTGGCTGACATTGCTGTTTGCTTGTTTTTCTTTACCAAACTGAGATGTCTGATAAACTTCATTTTTACCTTTGCCATTAGTATAAAAAAAGCCTTTCTCAGTTGAGCCATTTAAGGAGGTGTTAGAATTTCTGGTAATTCTTGATCTGTGTCATGATCAGGACTGAAATTTTGAGACCTGACTGAACTTACACCTTCCTAACTGTTGTAGACTGGTTAAATATTTGGAATCATTATCTCATCCCAAACAAAGCACAGCTCAGTTGTATCATCTTATTTCAAACTGAATTCTTGATCTGATTCTAGGAAAACACAAGTGTCACAACAAATGCTACATGTTTTATTGGTATACTCTGGGTATTTACTTGATGAGACTTAAGATTGTTGGTTTTCTCAAGCTGAGTCTCAAATCATCTTGTGAAAGTTTTGACTGTTACTGGTAGAGTTTAACTTCTTTTAGATCTGGTAAGCAGCTATGTAGCTGAATCTGAACTCAGTCATAGGGCGCAGGTGCCCTTTGAAATTTGAAGTTTCAAAAGGTAGTTTTGATCCTTCTTTGCATATTTTGCCACACATTGCAAGATGTTACCAGTCCGTCCACATCAAGTGGAAAAACTGAGATGATTTTATTTCTGGTAATGTTACAATTTCTCTCTCCTTCTGCCTTTCCCTTTCCTTCTCAATTTCTGTAATCAATGTAGGTTATGCAAGTTTCTGTAACAGAAACGAAGACATTTTGTTTGTTTGTTTCATGCCACTCCTGATGGTTTTTCTAATTCTTCTCCATCCTTTCAATTGTAGAAGGTAGGCCAGCTAGCTCAACACAACTCAGCATGAGGAATATGTTACCATCAGACAAGTAGGTTTGTGCCATTTGCGCCCAATACTGTTAGCCCCTCCATTGAGATTATGCCAATTGATTGAAAGTCAAATTTAAGCATATATCTTTTGGTTTTGTGTGTGTCTAGGAAATGTTTCCAAAGAAACCACATTGTTTTAAATTCTAAATACTAAAGATAGCATTGTGTGGAATAATAGTGAGGGTGTGTTGACTTACACAGCACAACACTGTGTGAAAAAAAGAATGTAGGCATTTGTATTGCGATCCATCTCAATTTTCCCATCGCTGGAAATTATCTATGACAATAACAATTTCTAAGGATTCCTTGTAAAAGCTGACACATAGCAGTTCCTACTTTCTACAGGACCCTCTGCAGACTTCAGTGACTGATGAGTGGCTTCTACAATCAAGTCCAACTCTGTCAAAGTTGTTCTGTATGTGCTGGCATTTGACCTGATTGGTCTAATAAAGGAGGTCATATCTATGGCAATAGATTTGTGGCTTAACATGGTAATGTCATTGAAATGATGAGGAATATGATCCTGGGTTTACTGCTGGTGTACTAGAAACAAATTTTCAACACCAAAGAGGTGATTTAAATCTCTCTTGTTCATTACAAGGAGACAATCTCATCTTTCACAGTTATGTTCTCAAAGAGGTCCTTATATGAAACTATCACCAAAGATTTTCCAATTTAATTTCCAACAGTCTATTGTGAGACTCTAAGTTCCAGATTTTTTCCCAGGTTTTCAGATGGGTCATTTATACTTACTAATATTGAAAAACCAACCTTTGACTTTTAAGGAAATTTGATGTTTAAGACAGCTACCTCTTCTTTTTCGCCTGCCTCCCTCCACCCCACCCCTTTTTATATTTAATGGAGGATCCTTTTCTTATTTTTTGTTTGCTTGCTTAGTTTTGTATTATTTCCTACATTTCTTTTTGCTACCTGGAAATCCTACCTGCAGCCTTCATAGACTTTTGTCCAGATGTAGTAAATTTCCCAAGAAAGCCTAGATACAGGCTCCCTTGAGAGGGGGAGAGTAAAAGAAAAGAGCGTAAAAGAAGAGAGGAGGAGAGCAAAAGCATTTCCTGCCCATGGTCTGAGACCCAACATATATGCCCAGTTTTCTTGTAAACTCAAACAAATCCTTCCTTTGGATTTTTCCAAAGGGCCCATATACCCTTTTATGACCAATACATCTAGATATTTTGTGATTTCTGTTAAATCACATCATCAGCTTTTACTTTCACTATGTTAACCAATGCTTATGTATTTACTAGTAATTTATATTGACTAAATGCTGATAATTGTCTCAACATAACAGTGATTTCGGAGAGTATGAAAATACCTGCTCAGGCCTTACTGGCCTTCAAAGTAGATGGATTGGTGTCCAAATTCCCATGTCCTCTACTCCCCTTCTTTATCTCTACTTAGTGTTTAGTTTTCCAGAAATTATAAGCTCATGCATGATCAGCCTTAGTAGTTATTTCCTAGGTTGCATCTCTCCTTACTTCCACATAGCTTTTGAGCTCTCTTCAGACTCAGTGCTATTTCCCAACCTTTGTCTTTTTATAATCCCTTATGTGGGCTTTACTCATCCTACAATGGATTTTAATTCTCCTCCAGGTTTATTGTTTCCCTTTGCAGAGCTTTTCAGCTGTGCATTATGGTTGTACTCGGCAACGTATATCTTATTTACAAGTACTACTTCCATCAATAACTAAAGGAACTTTATCCTTCAGACTAAGACTAAGACAAATAATTATCTTTGTTTATATGTTAAGTGATAAAATTAGAAAAAATCAATCAAAATCATATGATAGTAATTATTCTAACAGCAAAACTCATAAACTGGTGGACTTTCACTGTGCCTGTGTTTTATGTTCATAACTGTAGGGCACAGGCTGTTCTCTCCTTGAAGTGACACAGGTGAATTCCTTTAAACTGTGCTCATTTCAAGTTTCCCATCCATAGGCTTCTGAATGCTTTCAAAGAGAATGGCCTTTAAAGGTAATAGGGGTCCTACAGGCTCAACAATAGCTCAAATCTGTTTTGACATGAGTGAAAGCATTATGATCTCAGCAAGCTTTTCCTTCTTTCACCAGCTTGACCCTCCTCAGCTGCAAGCTCCTATCTGACCTTTCTGACGACAAGGCTCACTGGTTTAAGACAGGCATTGCCTGCTCTGGATTAACATCTACACAATGACAGTCATAATCATAATGTGGAGGGAGGCATAAAATTCACATTTGTTTTCAGCACCCTCTTTTTTTTTTCATTTTACAGGCATTAGTTCCTGTTATCAATTTACCCCCTGAAACAGTCCATACATTGCATTATCTAATTTAACACCCAAATGGTTTCTAAAAGGTTGGCCTTATCTTTATATAACAAAACTTGACAGAAGAGGTCACAGGCTACAACTGGAGTGGGCAAGGGACTTTAATACTTGCTAGGAAGTCCTGAAAAGAAGGTATGAACAAGTCTTCTCTGGAATTGACTACAATATCTCAAAATTTCTTTGTGCTATCTTATGTTGTGTCAGCTACGTCTATGTCTTATTAATGTCCTATTCTTACCAAGTTTCCACTAACATAAAATAACAATACATTACATGTATCTAGACTATTCCCTCTACACAAAAGCATGTGTACTAGCATATTTCATCATAATATAGTCAAGCCTTCTGAGTAGTTGGAAAATATTCACTGACTAACAGGCATGATCATTGCAAATCACAGTTTCCTCTTTTGCACAACTCTTCACAATATCAGTCATGCTAGTCAGTAGAGAAAATACTGTACAAAATAACAACAGTTAAGCAAGCAAGTCTCAAACTCAACAATCAGCAATGTTGCTCAAGTCTTAGGGGCATCTGATGAGATGCAGCCCATATAGGAGTATTCCAGACTTTCTGGTTCTTCTAGGAGGAATAATAATAGAATCTACTTTAAAGTTGCACCGAGTATATTTCTTGCAGAGGGACGAAAGAAGGGCTAACTAGTTTGCTCACTTCTCCTCCCGTATTGAAGATCCTAATTTTTGCTGTAAGGCCACCTCCATGACATTCCCAGTGAATTGTTTAGTTGTGACATTTCTTACAGTGTGTCCTCTGTGTCATGTCTCTGAGAAAAGTTGTCTCCGTCAGCACTGTTTCATATTGTCTGTGCAACATGCAGCAACATATGCCTTATGGGAGAGCAGTAATAAGCAGCTAGTACTTTTGAATAGAAGCCTGGCTGCTGAAAAATGAGCCCGAGTAAGAGATGTTTTTCTTCACTGAGCCTTTCTAGTTCCCTCCTAGTATCTAAGTTCATATGCAGCTAGGGCTGCCTGGAAATTTTCAAATGGAAAATGTGGTTGCTCTTCTAGTTTTCATTTCAAAAAGGGATAAAATGCAAAATTTTGGCTTCTCCTGTGAAATGTAAAATCCACTGCTTGTCAGCTGTGATTGCTAGACTGCCTCTCCAAATATCCCTAGAGAAGGTGTGAATGGATGATATATGTCTTATGCTTTTTCTCATTTTTCCACACAAGGGGAATAGAAACTCTTTTCCCTCAGGAATTATTGATCACTGGACTTGCATGGAGCTGTCAGTCTTTGAAAGAAAACTGTATTTTCTGTTTACTGAACTCGGTTACTGATAGTATATAAAAAAAGTATTCTGAGGAAATAAGCAGTCTCACTGCTCTATTATTTATACTCCAAAAGGAATTATACTATATTGTACTTATTTACAAAGAAAAACTCAGTTTACAATTTTATCTTCCAGTGTAATTTCCCACTGGATCCCAACGATTTGCTGTACATGGAAGTCAGGAGAGGACATTAAGGAGTTGAAGGAATCTTTGTCCAGGTTGCAGACAGAGAGGGTGAATAACACCTGTCCTCATGAACGGACATGTGTCTCAGCCATTAGAAAGAGATACCCTCCTAGGACACCGGCTCAGGCCAGGCAGGAGACACCACGAGGTTCTCTATGGCGAATCCTGTGCAACCATGGTGAGAACATGGAAAGATGGCATGGCAAACCCACCTCTGCTCTCCGTGCAAGAGTACGGGACTTGCAAGGTAGCACCACTAGGGACAATTTTTCCCAGAGGATGGCTGCTCCAGTTTCTCAGGGAAGTTCTGATGGCCCGAGGAGATGGTTCCCTGATCCAAATGTGAGTAGCAGAGATGGTCCTGCCCCCGATAGTGGATGCTGTGTTCAGTATTAGGGGGGCCCTGCCTCCAGCCAGGTGGAGGAAAGGGATAATCGAGTTTACTGGGATGTATGGATTCGGTGGCCTGGCACATTAGAGGTTAAAAGATACAAAGCCCTGGTGGACACTGGTGCACAATGCACCCTGATACC
>VYZX01012661.1:15841-28025 GCA_013401335.1 Brachypteracias leptosomus
TGGATGTTTAAAGGGGAGGCTGCATCTACACACCATGCCACCGATGGCACCTGGAGTAAGTGGACTGCCCTGATAACCCAGAGAGCTCGAATAGGGAGCCTCGATCACCCTTGTATAGGGGAAGTGATCACCAACTGGCCAGAGGGGACAGACTGATGTTGAACTATCTCAATATAATATCATTATAATGTGAAAAACAAACCTTCTAGCTAGAAAAAGCCCCCTACCCAAACAAACCACTTACCCCCTGAGCATGCATAGTACATTTAAAGTGTACTGTGCCTTTAAATCGAGTTGAGCAGATAATCGTCCAATAGCTTCCAAGTAGGAGTGTACTAATGAAATAATTAGGAGTGTTTGTATGTTTGAGTGGTATAAACATGTTACCTGGTTATAAGCAGGTGGGCTGGCTTTATGAATTGCTGCCTAGCACCCTTTTCAGTGCAAACTGGAACACAGCAAGTACCTCAACTCTGTGTGTATTTCTGCTCTTTGCACACCAGATAAAGAACACAGATTTGGGACAACACTAACATCTTTCAAGGGATCCAGATTTTCCAGAGCTGAATCCTGTATAAATTTAAGAGCGCAGTACTCAGTGTGTTGGTTTTACTAGAACACAACTCATCTGCAAGTATCAAATATGACCAACAATCTTAAACCTTTCTGAGTATTAAACTCAGTTTGCTTAGACACTGGAATTGTGTAATCTTCTAGCTATTTGGGGATAACTGAAGAGGCAGAAGGAAACAAAGGCAGAACTGCAGCCTCATAGCATTCTAACCTGTCCTAAAAATTCTTAGAAACAAGTCTATCATTATTCTTTAAGGAACCTTGTTGTTGTGTTTCTTCATCCTGTTTTTCAAGACACAATCTAGCCCTTAGTATACAGTTTAATTGACATTATGTTCTCACCTTGTCATGAGCATATGCATACCTTTTGATTTTAAGAGCAAATATTGTGATCAGTGGCTGAAGATGCCCAGTCTTTCATAAGGGCCGCTGTACTTATTTGTCTTTACACGGGAAAGAGAAGTGTTGTGCTAAAATCCGAATTCACAAAGCTCAGGCTCCAGGTTATGCTGTTGTTCAAACACCATTACACTTCTCATCTTTATATGGACTGCAAGAGGCTATATTTTAGACCTGTCAACAGGGCTAAGAATCATAGTCAACACAGGAAAAGGTTTGAAGTCCTGGCAGGATTGGATATTGCTGGAGCCAAAAGATTAGTGGAGAAATGAGAATATTAAGTAATGTACTCTTTGGAAAAAAGAGGTGAAAGTTTGGGTCAGGGTAAAGGTACAAAACTAAAAGGAAAGAAGCATTTAGGAAAGAAATTGCCCTGTACATTATAGAGGGAACTCATATTTACATAGACAGTCTCCACAAGCCCTTATAGCTGTTTTTTCTAATTTTCTTTCTTGTGAATTCCTCCTCTTCTCTTTGACCTTCTGTTCTCTTTACAGCAACATATAAGTAAATGCTCAGAGTTAAAGCTAATTCCCATAGAAGGGATGTAGAAGTCTCAAAGTGAACAAGCCAATTAAAAGGAAAGATTGGCTGAGGCAGAAATGTATTATTTTAGTATCACTAGTACAGCTTATCAGTTAGCACAACAGTACAGAAGATAATCTGATTAAATCTAGTGCTTAAAAAAAAAAATCTTGCACCAGGGACTATGACAATTAAAACTAAATATGGAAAGCCAAACTGCAGTACAGCATTAAATACCACAACTTTATCCCACTGAGACTGCTGGACAGTCTCTGGACAGTATCACTGGAAAGTAAAGAACATGAAGAGGACTGATAAGCCAAAGTAAAGCAGAAAGTAATGAGGACAAAACTGCAGACAATTGTTTAGTACTTGCTTTGGGATCCTAAGCAATATTTTGGAAGATTGTTGCAATCAGGCTGCAAGAAAAGATGCAAGATATGCAGAAGAATTTGTTGCTGTGTCATAGTTCACAAGCATAGAAGTTCAAATACTTGTGTGTCATTTTGCATCTGAAGAAAAGGATGGAGCTCCAGAGCCAACTACATGAAAAATTCAAGAACTGCTTCTGTCTGAAAATATGTTTGAGCTAACCTCTATTTTTACTGCCAAAACCAGCTCACTTTTCAGAGTCCATCCTTGAAATTTCCTCCTCTTTCTTCTATTTGTACTAAAATATTTTTATGATTCTGAATGTAGATGTTTCTAGTTCTGGCAGAAATTTCTCTGGTAAGTTTCACTGGGCATGGCTTGCTGTGTCCTTTGTGGGGCATAGTTATCCAGTTACAATTCTAAATTATTTTTTTTTCAAATGACAGGTTACTCACATATACTTGTAAATGCTTTCCCTCTTGTTCTTATCAACTTGCCCATCAAAATAGAACGACTGTTCCTGGAATTAAAACCTTCAGGGAAAGATCCTTGTGGTGAATGGACCATAAAATGTCATTTTGCTGCTGGGACTAAAAAGCATCTGAGTTTTTCTTTCAATGTAATTTTAAAAAAAATTGCATCAGAAGAATTTTCCTCAATAAAACACAGTTTTCATTTTAAGAATATCATTTTACAAAGATGACTCCTGAGAGAGAAAAATCTAGACTATTTCCTTATATATTCAATTTATTAACATTGAACACTATTAACAGCTATTTCACTACATCATGCAATCTGTATGATTTGTGGAATGCTTGGGTATCACCAAATCTGCCTCCTCTCCGAGAAAAAAAATCTCTGGAAGCGTTTTGTTGAACTCCTTCCACAATCATAAAGTGGAGTCTCCAGATAGTAATTTAGAAATTAATATATTGAGTTTGTTTTCAGTTTTACATTCTTGAAAGTAGTTTTATTAACTGAGAATGACCAATTTCAATTTTATTGTTGAAATATATCAGAGCAGGTGAGACAGCAATATTGTTTGTGACCGTGCTAAGATGGTAGTCAGCCAAATGTCCTTTATTTTTACAGGAATGTCTTTATATATAAAGGATCTTCTAATCATGAGAATAAATTCTGGATCTGGCTCTGCAAGACTGATTGATTTATGTACTATTAAAGATAGAGGAAAGGCTCTTGCTGCTTCATATGTGTAGAAACATCACTCATTTCAATCACCACATTGTCACCTTTAAAGACCAATTTGTTATCCTTTCACTTTTGTTGTTAAAATTACTGGCCTTAGGGAAAACATTTTATAGAGACTACTATGTAGAATAAGTAACTACTCTAAAGCTCACCTTTAGACTCACATTTCTTACTCCTTCTTCATGGATAATTCTGTATTCGTGTTATACATTATATCATAGTTTTGGCATTGACAGCTCCTAAGTATAGATTTAGAGAAAAGCTGGATGAGAGTTCTAGGCAACTTATATATTTCTCTTTTCATTCCTCACTTTTTGCTACTATAAGAACAGATGAATTACCCTAAGTAATGGCAGACTTCTTGAACAAATGAATGTAACAAGTGTAAACTTTGCAGCATTTGCCACATTCTTTTATAATATTATGCCTAAACTACTTCAATTTTGACTACAGGCAGTGATATATTGACAGTGCAAAGCCAAATTAATGCTGTCTACTCTTCATAAAAGGCAGGTAGTTAGAATATGAATATGAAACTAAAGCAACAGTTGAACCTAACTTCCGCTGTTAGATCCTTACAGTCTTTGAAATGTGCATCCAGATTCAGATATAAGTTCTATGAGTTTGCCCATGTCCCTGGCATAGGTCCCCAGATTAGAGTATCAAAGAAAAAAAAAACCACATTGGTTGGTGTGTTTTATTTCTAAGGTGGAAAAATAAACTTTAAAATACCATGATTGTACCTGGAGACCTTAAGCAGCATATTGCTATAGTGTTTGTCAATAATATGATTTATTGGCTGTCCTTTTATCTCTGACTAATCTTCCCCTAATAAGAACTTTTCATGAAACGAATGGGCATATTTTTTATTTTCCTTTGCTACATTCGAAAGAACAAAATATAAAAGATTTTTGACTGTTTGACAATATTTCCAGGTCTGACGTTTAATGAAGTTTACACTATATGGTCTGTTGTTCATAAAGATTTTATATACATCTATATTTTTCTATCTGTCTACCTCCAATAACAGCAAAGTCTATGAAGATGATTCAATTAATAAACAAAGAGATGTGGATCAAAAGCCTGAACACCACTATAGAAAATGATCCATCTATGCGGTTCACCACAGTTGCAGAATTTCAGTCATAATACCAATGGCAGAGAGCCCTTTAGAGACCTGAAAGCAAAAGTATTAATTTTCCTTTATATCTGTTTCTTCCTTTCCTTGTCAAGCACTCTCACTGACAAAAGACAGCTCCTTCTTCAGGCAAATTAAGTAACAGCAGTTGACAATGTACGATTCATGTGAACTGCACTGGGGTCTTTCAGTGGTTCTGAGGGGCGCCATCTATGGGAACAGAGCAATGCTTTTGGATAGAGGCTGTATTCACACATGGTCCTTATCACACATTAAGCCTTTTATTATTGATGAACAATATTCTCATATTAATAAATCAAGTAACCTTCTGTTTTCTACCTCTACAAGTAGCCTGAGAGTAGCCTACTGTCAAATAATACTGATTATCTTTTAAGATTAGAAGGCTTCAAACATACTGAAAGTATATGAAAAGTAACAAAATTATTGAAGAAATGAAAAACTCTGACATTTATATGTGTAAAAGGAAGGTAAGACTAAGTTTGATGCAAAGAATCAATAATTACCAGTTATTAAGAAAATAAATGGCTCTTATTGCCGGGTTTTATAAGAGGGAAATTGTTGTAAACAACAAATTTTCCATGGCATATCAGATATAAATAAGACTATTTTATGAAGAAATAAGGAAAGAGTTTTTTCAGTGAATTTTACTGTCAGTGTCATTATAGCACATAGAATGTTTTCTTCATCATAAACTGTAGATTGTAAGCTATTTGATATAATATATTATTCTAAAGAGACAGTTATGTTTCTATATCTGTGGCTGACTTTGAAAGTTAGAAACTGTTGGAATAACTTCAGGAATATTTTCCTGAAGATGCATTTTAGAGTGCTTTCTTAAAACATATTTTTTTTTTAGAGTCTAGCGTGAATCCCATCATATACAAAGTATGTAAAGAAAAGAATCAAACTACAGATGTAGAAGAACTTACCCTACCTCTAAGTTCTTTATCCGAAATTCAATGGATTTTGAGTATGGTATTTCACTGTTAAATTCATTTTGCTCACAATAGAATAAAAGGGAATCTCTCTGTAAAGAGATTTAAATGGTCTAACATTAAATCTTAAATATACATTGATAAATTATAATGTTAGTGTCGAAGTAGTGGTGGTTAGCAACACAAGGAAGACAAAATTTATGGGCAAAGTATCACCTCATCGACTGTAGCATTTTCTCTATAGTATGTGATTTGTCTGTTTATTCACAAGTCATCAGCATGTGTATATACACAAACAATTCAAATAGCAGTTACTTAAAAGACAGCTGTCAAACACACAAATAATATATTAATGCTGGGAAACAGCAGGCTAGTCACAGATATTGCAGAAGCTGGGGGAAAAGCCCTGTAAATTATTTGCTGAGCTCTATTTCTGGGCAGCAGTGAATCAACTTGACTACCGCAGGGTGGCATTGTCAAAGAGGAGTTACATTAACATCTAGTTTATGACTTAAGCCAAACTGTTAAGTCGAATTTCCTTCTTTCCTTGAGGACTTCAGATGGTAAATTTCTGATAGTTTACAGCAGCAGTAAATCAGGATAATCCTTGCATTTACTCAGTGGCACTGACCAAGAAGATGGAAAGTCAGGTCACTACTATGCCCAGTGCCAGCACCTTGCCAGGGATCCCATCTAAAGCGTGAGTAGCAGGCAGAAAGACAGATTTATTCATCTCTGCTTGACTTTAGAAAATGGAATAGGGTTTTCTTAGCTACTTGACTGGTTGCCAAGTCATATTCAAGTCTACTCCTTACCGTCTAGCCCTTTTTTGTTACTTTGTCACTGGCAAAATGAGTAAGAGCTACCACCATGAACTTGCACTAAGATAAGCCTTATTTTAAAAATAATGAAGTAGATGTTTCTGTCCTATAGCTGCTTGAGTTTCTAAGAAGTTTGTGAAAACTGAGTTGCAAATACAGCTTCATTTTCTTATGTTCAAAAGATAATTCTATGCCTTTTTATTTTATACATGAATCTTTGCAGTTGGTCTACACTTCTGCATTCTAAGCAGATAGTTCCCAAAGGGATACACTTAAAGGAAACATTTCTTAAAACTGAAAAACAAAGAGTGATATTTTTTTCTAGTCAGCGAAATTATGGTTTGATATGCACATGAAAAAAGCAAGAGTCCTTTTAAGAAAACATGTACTAATATTTGCTGACATTTTGTCAGGTACACAGTAGATGTTATCTTGAGAAAATCAGATGAAATCTACAAACAACTCAAGAGAGAGCACTTTAAGTATAAAAGACAACAATAGGCTAACAAAACCCTAATTATCATGATGACAAACATACTGTATAGAAGAAGTAAAAGCATAGCTGTCAATATCCCTAAAGTGGAAAGGTCACTTTGCAATTACAATAGCTTCACTTATCTTCCTTTTGTCTGAGGCTGTCAGCAGAAGATAAATGCCTACATCCACCCTAATCACAACATGAGTTTTATCATGGGATGACATGCTTGACAAAAACAGTCATTTAAGCCTTGCCTAGGTAGAGACACTGAAGAAAAATGATCTGGTTTAACTTTTGTATGACTTAAGCAACAACAAACCCTTGCATAGAAACAGTAATTTAGGGGCAAAATGTCTGTGATTTTGTTTAATTTATTCTTATTTCCAGTCTAAAAGAAACTGAATCATATCACTGAATAAAGCTGTGCAAACATACACATCTAGCTAGTTTACTTTGAAGCTATACCTGAGTCAACTTGGATTTAGCGTGCCAGTAATAAACAAGCTCTTAATTACCTTATTTAGAATAAATACTACAAAGTACAAGAACTGTCAATATACAGCGGGCCTAGTTGTATTCCCACACCACTGAGTGGCAAAGCTTCAGTCAAGTGTAATAGGGATATTAGTTTCAAATATTCCATTTCCAAAGTCAAAGCAACAGATCTCTCTTGTGTCATGGAAGACACTAGATGAAATCAGAAGGGGATGTAACACAAGCTTTTGTAAAAGATACTCTCAGACTTCAAATTTTTGCAGCACTACAGGCCAAGCTAGATCATTAGAAATGGCATCTATGAAGTTCCCATGCATCTGGACAAGTTACAAATGAATTGATTTTTCTTCATGGTTTGCCAGGAGTCCAGAATGAATGCCACCATGTTTTTTAACTGTATGCAGTCTCCAAAATTATGAGAACTTAGATGGTTTACGTGAAGCCCCAGGCTGATATGCCTAAATGGTTTCCATAGTAGAGTGGGCAGGTACCTTTGCCGGATGATGCACTGAACACTGTTTAAAAGCTCTTTGAAGTCTTCAGAATGAAAGGCCCCTCTGCTGTACCCTACACTTGAGTACATCATAGCTATGTAACAGGCTACTCTGCCTCTTATAATAGGTTAGGAGATATAACAAATTGACCTGGAAGGATGTGGGGGATGGATCTTGGCTGGCTGTCAGGTGCCTACCAAGCTGCTCTCTCATTTCCCCTCCTCAGTGGGACAGGGGGAGAAAATGAGATAAAAAACCAGCTTAATAAAGAAAAGCAAAGGCCAAGTGCAGAAGAAAAGAAAAGCAAAAAGATTTATTCTGTTTCCCATCAGCTATTTCCAGCCACTTCCTTGGAAATAGGGCTTCAGTATGTATAGTGGTTGTTTTGGAAGACACCTTGATAATGAATGGCCCCCTCTTCCTCCTTTCCCTTAGCTTTTATTGCTGAGCATGATATCATATGGTATGGAATACCCCTCTGATCTGTTTGAGTCCACCATCTGGGCTACATTCCCTCCAAATCTTGTCTGCTGCCAGCCTACTAGCCTTTTAGGGGTGGATGGTGTTGGAAAAGAAACATTGATGCTATGCAAGCACTGTGCAGCAGTAGCCAAAACAGTGGTGTGTTATCAACACTATTCTAGCTGCAAATACAAAACACTATCAGGGCTTCTATGGAAAGTTATTTCCATCCTAGCCAGACCCAATACAGAGGAATAACTTTTATTGCTAAACTATCTCTCTGCCTAAAGGCTATGAAATCCTTGTCTTAGCCAAATCAGAACTATGGTCAGTGGGAACATAGAGAAAGATGTTAATAAGTTGTCACTCCCTTTTGCATGCCAAGAGAAGCATGAGAGTATAAAAACAAATACTAGTAAATACTTTTATAATAAAGAAGGCATACCTAGAGTGTGCAAAAGAATAAGGAACAGAGTATGGTTTTCCCTGTTAGGGAATTGAAGAACAAAATAGGCAGCAACTTCTAAACAAGTTCTATACAGTTTTGAAGACTTCGGAAGAAAAGCAAGATATTATACCCTCACTAAATCAAAATAGACCCAACTATTACGAACATACGGCAGTGTTGATGGTACTGAAGGAAATTCCAAGAAAAACATAAAAGTTTGCAGGAAACAACAGTTTTTTCTGAAGCAACATTCTAATTTAAAAACATTCTCCTCTGTTTCTCTAAAATTGTTGAAATTAACCAGTACCGCTGTCCAAGACTGTACAGAATATTGCAATAATTTTTCTTTTTAAAGGATGTTACCTTGATGATCCATCTTACACACAGTAAAAAATTCCTATGAAAAATGCATACATGCTACATAAATCTTAAAGAATGCTTTTAAATAGCAAGCTCTGTAACTCCCATTCTCTGAATAGTTGGGTGTCTGGGCCTGTTTACATCTTGAGGTAAGAACAACAGCTGGTAGCCTTTGGCATCCTGGGAATATTTTCTTCACATAGGTTCCCTCTATCTGAGGTAACTTCTGCTATCAAATCAACTTTTATAAAATAGAGAATGTGTTACGTTTAACTCTGCGACAGAGAGGAACTGCTACTTGCTACCACTACAGAGCATAGTAAATGTCATTTAATAGCAAGAAACCATGAACCTTTTAATTTCCTTTTCTTTTGCTTCTGGATAATCAGATTTTCCTCCTGGATAGGTGAGATCTGAGGATCCCACTATTCAATAAAAGAATATTCACAGCTAGATACTGCTATGTTTTCCTGGGTTTTGGTCAGTAAATTTTTAGTAGTATCATGTTAGTGGCATTTTTAGCATTGAGAGTAAAAATAAAATCCTCCTTTTTATGTGAATTTCTATAACATTGTTGATTACTTAGATTATTTCAGACATCTTGTTTATAATTTTCTCCATATTATTTCCTCTATCTTTCTTTGGATTCTGAAGTATGGAGGACTTCTGACAGAAGAAAAGCAGTGTCACTTCTTAAAATTAATCGATGAAAAATTCATTTAAAAAGCAAAGGGTTGTTTAGTAGACTTCCATGTGATTACCACAGCTATACTGTCAGCATTCTTCACATTTTTCTGTTATTCTTTCTTGATAGAAGAATTCTTTCTTAGCTTTCAGATAATTGTGAAAATTATATGCTAATATTAGAAATACAAAAAAAGGATTATCCTTCCTTCAATTGAGGATTCACCTCTTTAGATCTAAATTTCTGAGATGTGTTTTAACTACTAATACCATAAGAGTACTTTTAGGTCTCCCTTGCCAGGAGAGAACTCTGGTTTGACAACAAGCATACTGTGAAAGAATTCAAAGCATGCTTCACCCATTTGATACAGTATTTAAATTACAGATTTCATATTGTCTTACAAAGTAAGCTTCACTTATTTTGACTGTAAATGAATATTTCAGGGCACAACCTGACAGAAATACATCAGAATGAGGGCCTCAGCTGAAGACAGTCTCCACCAAAACTACACATAGCTTTTAGAACATGGCTGGAAATTAAATGGGCCAATTTAAGATCCTCAGAAAATCTTGTCAAAGAGAAATCACCTGCTGGTGGGGGAAATGTAATTTCCCCCTGTTTTATTATGTACCCTTGGTGGCTGCCAGAGACTGATAAAAGTGGATCCATCTGAAGCAGACATGGAAATGTATCTAAGGACCTCAGCAGTGAGAGGTATGGCCTTTTTCCAGCCACACTTTACCATGAGCTGTATCTAATTTGCTATTCACAGTCACCCTTGAAGTAGGTTTTGAATGTAAGCTTTTCTTCCTTTCTTCTGGGTGTGTATAACTAAGATTAGCTCAGAATGCTATTTCTCCTTTCAATTCCCAGTATGGTCAGTCATTTTTTTCAGATAAAATCTTAACCTTTAATTCCTATTGATGTTAAAAGAGGTAAGAATTTTTATTTTTAATTTTTAAGATGAATAATAAAAATGTTATTTTAATTATGAGTTAATATAGAATTAGCTCTTCTCTCTCCCTTTGATAAGGGAGGAAGAGCAAAGATGTTTCAAACAGAAAAATATAGAATTTTCAGTCTTCTGGTGCACTTAGTTTCTTTAGAAGACAGGAGAATATGAGCAAGACATTATTATGTAAGACGTATTTAGAGCTATTACTTAAAAATTGGCATAATGCTAATACAGATGCTGTTATGTACTGTCTCATACTCTATATCAGAGGTGGGATGCACTATCATCATTATTAAACCTAGAATCACTTATTTGGAAAAGAGGAGTTGTTTCCTGTTACATTTTAATGGAGAGATTGTCTAATGTAATAAATAAATAAATACTATAAAAAGGCTTTATGTGTGTGCATGAGAAAGATCGTAACAGAAAAAGAAACAAAAATCAAAATTACCGATCAGGTCTATAAATAAGCATACAGAAAGAATTAAGATTGATTGTACTAAAGCAAAGAATGTGTTGAATTTTTTTTAATCCTACATTATCTGGTGTGCTGGCAGTGGCATCAAACTCCCAATATTCCTAAAAATAAATTAAGCATTCTGGAAAACACAGAATAGAAAAAGTTGTGCTGGTAGTATGCTTAACTCCTTAATGTACAACAAATAATGTAACAATGTACCACTGTATCTCACATATGAAGCTGTCTAGCTAGATAGCTGAAACAGTAAAATAAGTATCTTTGTTTCCCATTTCAAGCACATTGATCTATCATGAATAGAATAAAACTGCAAAGAAAATAAGTTGATTAAAAAACGATTATTGTGCACTTCTTTTGTAGTAGGTAGAATAACCTTTACGGCATCCTATGATTCATTAGTGAATATGTCAAGAACCTGTAAATAACACCTGAAGCTTGTTTTTGGTCTCTTAATTAAACTAACAGTGAAAGTCATATCTCTTGAGACTTATGCAGCTGCCCTGAATATTTTAAGCAGTATTTCATTTCTTGCAGTTGTTTTCACCTTAAACATGAAGGTGAATTAAGCAAGTAATAACGTTCTATTCAAACTCAGAATTACCAGATTAAACATTTTCAATATAACCAATTTGCTTGATCTACACCTAAGGATCAGACCTTTCTGATTTTTATAGAGCATACATTGTTTAATAGTGATGGATTCCTGCAGTCCCATCTACAGTTGTTTAGCATCTCCAGTCATACAGTAAAATGAGTTTTTGACTCCTTTTGAAATAATGAATCATAGAATAGTTTGAGTTGGAAGAGATCTTAAAGATCATCTAGTTTCAACCTCCCTGACATGGGCAGAGACACCTCCCACCAGACCAGGTTGTGCAAGGTCCCATTCAACCTGGTCATGAACATATCCAGCGATGGAGCATCAACAGCTTTCAGGGGCAGCCTGTTCCTTTGACTAACCACCCTCATAATGAAGAACTTCCTAACTTCTAATCTAAACCTACCCTCTTCCAGCTTGAACTCATTACCCTTCATTTTATTACTACAAGCCCTNGAAGATATGTGAAGAGAGCCACTTGTCACTGGTCTCCCTTTGGACTTTGAGCCATTGACTGTAACTGTTTGAGTGTGGCTATCCAGCCAGTTCCTTATCCACTGAGTGGTCCATCCATCAAATCCAGGTCTCTTCAATTTAGAAAACAGGATGTCGTACATGATAATGTTGAACACTTTGCAAAAGTCTAGGTAGACCACATTGGTTGCCCTTCCCTTATCCACCAATGCTGTAACTCCATTACTAAAGGGCACCAAATTTATCAGGCACAATTTGCCCTTG
>VYZX01012661.1:28469-40763 GCA_013401335.1 Brachypteracias leptosomus
ACCAGAGTGAAGATATGTGAAGAGAGCCACTTGTCACTGGTCTCCCTTTGGACTTTGAGCCATTGACTGTAACTGTTTGAGTGTGGCTATCCAGCCAGTTCCTTATCCACTGAGTGGTCCATCCATCAAATCCAGGTCTCTTCAATTTAGAAAACAGGATGTCGTACATGATAATGTTGAACACTTTGCAAAAGTCTAGGTAGACCACATTGGTTGCCCTTCCCTTATCCACCAATGCTGTAACTCCATTACTAAAGGGCACCAAATTTATCAGGCACAATTTGCCCTTGGTGAAGTCACATTGGTTGCCACCAATCACCTCCTCATTTTCCACGTGCCTTAGCAGAGTCTTCAGGAGAAACTGCTCCATGGTCTTGCCAGGCACAGAGGCAAGAAGCTGCAGTTAAATTTTGATATAATTTTCAACATCTTTTTTTCCTGAAAGAGAGGCTTATATGACTCTTAGTGATTTAAGAGAAGTCCTTAACTTTCTGTTTCTCTTACATACAAATAGATAAAGATCCCTATTTTGTCATCAGCTGAAAGGTGGTGAAACCTCTTCAGCTATTGTATAAACCAAAATTCATTTTGCAAACTTCTGTATTTCAGAAACATATCCACCAAGGCTTAGAGAATAGCAGCAAAAGCTTCCATTTCCTTTAAGCTCTATTCCCTCTTTTGATGGTATAAAGTACTCAGGAGATGTGAAAGGTAGGGCATAAGCAGGAAAAGAAACATTGCACTTTGACATTGCTTTGCTTCAAACACATGACAAATACGACAACAGTATTTTCCACCAGAAGGTGTCTTTGGCACCAACTGGGTTGTTCTTCCATCAGCCACTATTTACATACTCTGCTTTCAGTTGCAAACTGCTCATCTAGAATGAAGTTCCACTCTACTTTTCTGTTTGCATGGCAGAGGATTGCTATACTCTTAACTAAGTTCTTTTATTAGCTTTGAGTCAAATACTGCACACCTCATGCAGCTTTATACAAAAATATTACATAGTCATTTTAGGATTATTCTTATTGCTGTTTTGTATTTCAGAAGTCTGAGAGGTAATGCTATTAACTGCTCTTCATGTCACTAATTATCATAAGCCATACAAACATGATTATTAGTATGCAGAATTCCTCCTTCCAGTCCTCTTTCCTCTAATGTTTCCTAAAGAAGCTAACAACTTTTTCACTTCTGTCTTTTTTTTTTTTCGTATTTATTGTGTGTTAACTCAGCTACCCAGTTTGTCATGGAAAGACAATAAAATATGGGAGCACTTTCATAATACTTAGTTGAGTTCAGACAAACTGCTACCATCAATACATAATAATAATAGACTTATAGGAAAGGTCAAAGCAGTAAAAAATTAAAAGGCATACAAGACACTTTAACATGAAAATTTTAAAGTCACAGCTTTTCCTAAAAAAAGGAAAGAATATCATAATAGACATTATTGTGACATTTTTGAAGAGTGGAAGGTCATTGTATGTTGTGAAATAAGCTGACATGACCATACAGTTAAGCTGTCTGTTACATAGCAAACTGTAAGAGAAGAGAGTAGGCAATATCTCTTTTTCAGAATTTGAAATCTTAATTTCTTCTGATTTGTGAAATGTTTATAAATTCTAATTGGAAAAAGTTTTATCTCATGTAAATTGAGAAATTATGCATCTATTTGACTGATTATGTGTCGGTCATTTTCGTGGTACCTGTGTTATGTAAGCTTTATAGAGTTCATTTTTAGAATGCTTCTGCAAAGTAAAAAAGGCTTATTTCAGTTTTACAGGTTGAAGATAGAGGCTCTCAAGCTGAAGGAGTTGAGTTTTGGAAATTTGTCTTGTACTGTCCAATGGGGAAGACAAGACTTGGAGTTTTAGTACTTGTTAGCTAGAAAATCCAATGTCATTTACCATGGAAGAGTAAAGTTCTGAATTGACACTAATTAATGACTTCAAACTCACAGTGCAGAAAACACAGTTTTAAAGATGTTATGCTCTTTTAAAGATGTTATAGCTTTTTTGCATATGCTTAGGGAACAATCTGATAGGCATCTGCACCAATAGTTGATTCACACAGAAATGTCTCCCTTCCAAGGTGTGAAACAGGTGTCTACCAGTGCGGTTTCTAGAAGCTGGAGACCTATGAAATGCTGCATGTAGAATCATGGCTCTGCATTTGAGATGCATATGGGAGTAATACTTGCAAATCCAAGTATTACTGATCAGCTTTTCCACAGGACAGTATGAAAACAGAAGTAATGAAACTGAAGTTCTAGTCTCAGTCAGTGAATTTACAGTGAATTTGGACAAGTCATCTAATAAATCAGTCCCTATTTCCTTATCAGTGAGGATACATATGCACTTTGTAAAAACAAAAGAAAACAAAAATCCTGTCTGATTAAAAAAAAACTGATACTGAAAAACTGTGTAGTGTAGCCAATATGCACAACTGCAGGCAAAGGGCAATCAAGAAAACACGTAGTTTACCTAAATATATAAGATGCAGCCAAAGTGTCCTGAGTCTCAAAGAGACTTTAAAAAAGCAAACCCAATACCAAAAACCAGAAACCACCCAATCTCAGAAAAAAAGTCCTGTCTATCAGTAAGCTCCTCTAGCTTTTCCTATATTATCTATAATAAAGGTACAATTTACAATTGTATTTGCATACTACAAGAACAGACTGAAAAACAAGCTCCGTAAGAAAAGAGTGACTTTTCCTGTCTTCTGTATGTATGTAGTAGAAGGGTAAGAAAGTTAAATCTGAAATATATTCAGCTGAAACCCCATTATCCCTTAATTTACCATCCATGTTAACCATCACGACAAGATCTGCACAAGCTTGTGTGGGTATCAGTACCAAAAATTATGACACAAATTAGTTTCTCAATTTACAGTAGTACATTATAATTTTTATTCATATTCTGATTTTCAGTAATTTAATTGAACCCTATTAGTTTCATTTTGACTTCTTAATGGGTACATTCTATGCATCTATTTACAACTAAAATAGTTATTTAGTTTTCATTGTCTTTAATTCATTAACCTTGTGCATCTTATCTGTCTCAAATCATGCTCGTTGAAACTATGCCTCCTTTTTTTTCCATTTTTAATACTGACAACAGTAGTGGAAAAAAACACGAATGTGTGTATCTTTCAATCTATATATAGAATGACAGATATGTATATTGCTGTCTCAACAACAGGAAATGTGATACATTCCCTGTGTTCATTAGCCTTCTTGTGACAGCTGTTAAACAGTGGTAAGCTTTTGGAGCAGCAGAAAAGCTTTGGATGCTTCTGAAACTCTGGTTATCCCGCAGTAGGTAAGCATTCATCCTTTGCTGATGATACTGACCCCCTGCCTGGTAAAGCTATTGTCTCATGCTGTTTCTCTTGCTGCCTGGCTGATCTTGAGCCTGGGATAATTGGTAGAGAGGTCACAGAATGGCAGAGGGAAAGAAAACCTGTCTTTATGGCTCTAGATAAACATTATCTGATGGCAAAGGAGTTGCTAAGCTGATGTATTACATGCTGTACCTAAACAGATATTACGATTACTGTATCATATTAATACAGCAGTCTGTGCAGAAGAGGAGGCAAAGAATGAGCTATAAAACATTTAAAGAACTTTCACTTGATGAAAGCAGGAGTATATCTGGCAATTACCATATTTTGTCTCCAGACACCTACATCTATCAAGGACAAGACAATTTATAGGACAACAATGCAAAAGAAAGTGAAGCAAGTGAAGCAAACCTAATTAGCAGTAATAGAATATTAAATCTATGCTATACCACTGACTCTTTGTATCCATCTAAAGGTGATAACCAGGTATCACTCCAGTCGTATCATGTAATGTCTAGCCTATAGGACCTTTCTAAATCTGCAATACAATAAAGTACTTTTTATTAAGGTTAATTAGGTATTAAATGTATTACCTGATTTAACAAATGCTGTAGAGTTACTTGGGAAAAAAGAAATACAAAAAGATAAAATCTTTAGATAAAAATCTCACTTTTGCCCTTCTTGTTTCCCTAAATGACAGAAGTCAAAAGAACTATTTCCTGTGGTTTATCCATGAAAATTTATGATGCCTTCAGACAATACAGCTGCAAGCTCGTACTACCTTTAAAACACGCTGAAAATGATTATTAAAATGCATGTATTTAAAAGGCCATAGTAATTTTTTCCCTAGTTGCATTATTCTAGTAGCCAAAAACCATTATCAGCTGAATGTTTGTGAGCAAGGCTAAGTATACAGCTAGAAAGACATAACACATGACATGAAATCCAAATGGGGTGCCTGTGGTTCTCTACTTTTCCAGCTTCTGAGGATTAGAAAGCCATAACAAACTGTTGACTTTCTAAAATGAAACATAAGATGAGTGTGTGTACTTCTCAGTGATGTGGTATGTTGAAATCCTGTGACGTCTAATAACAGAAATAATAGAGCATGAGACAAACAAGCAAAACAAGCCCCCAAGCACAAGAACTTAGACATTAACTCCCAGATAACAGGCATACTTCAAGACCTACATTTGTGCAATAATGGACCCAAGAATATGACAAAATTAATTTTTACAATTTTTTTTAAACTTTAAAGGAAATGGAAACTTGTGAAAAAGTGAAATGTTCTAAAAAACAGAATTTGGTCTTTGAAAAAGTAATGTGCTTTGCCATGGCTCAGTAGAAAAATGTAGACCAAACTAGTGTTGGAATAAACTCTAGACTTTATTTTCAATTTATTTTCATATCTGAAAGGGGGAGAAACTTGTTTGTCATTGCCCTGATGACAGGTAAGCACTCGAACCACTTGCCCAGGAAGGTTGTGCAGTCTCTAGGAGATTTTTAAGACCTAATTGGGTAAATCTCTAAGCAACTTGTCATGACGTCATAGCTGACCCTGTTTTAAGTAAGAGGTCAGATTGGATGATCTCCTGAGATACCTTCCAAGCTCCAACTATCCTGTGACTGTACTAATTATGGTATGCATCTGTAATCTCTGCCATGACAAGCTTCACAATCTCTGGCAGCTGACAAATGTTATTCTTACTTACCAGATAAAGTAGTTATAAAAGGAATGTCTCTGTCCTTACTCACAGGACACACAGTGGTTGAAAAGCTAGACGTGAGCCAGCAATGTGTGCTTGCAGACCAGAAAGTTGATCGTATCCTGGGCTGCATCAAAAAATGTGTGGCCAGAAGGTTGAGGGTGATGATTCTCCTCCTCTACTCTGCTCTTGTGAGACCCCACCTGGAATACTGCGTCCGGCTCTGGAGTCCTCAGCACAAGACCGACATAGACTTGTTGGAGTGGGTCCAGAGGAGGGCCATGAGGATGATTATTTGTCATTTAATCTATAATCTACTGTGAGATATTCACAATAAAGGAAGACTCCATTTGCTGTCCTTATCTGAGCTTCCTTTTAAGTCAGAGTAGCACAGGTCAAATAATTCTGTGTCTAAAAGATGATTTTTCTTGCTTGCAACTTGTAAATATTGTAAATATCCATCCGTAGTTGCAACCATTCTGCATCAGTCTATAGAGAATCTGGTCAATTCTTCTTGTACTGGATTGCTTTAAATCATATATAGGAAATAAAAACTGACTAAAAGTTTGTATTACCTGCTTGAATATACCGTCTCTATATAAATCTAATTACAGATTAGATTTTATTCATCTACAGTCACACAGATCAGAAGGATCAATGCATATCTACTGCCTTTATTGTATTTTGGACATAACTTGGAACATTTATAACAGCTTTATAAGAATACCATCTTCATGTACTGTAGTATCCAAATGTAGTACCCCTCACAGTGTGAGTTTAGTCTTCCTATTCAGAGTGAGAATCATTCAGAGAGTCAGCTATATCAGCAGCAAACTCAGGCAGGAAACTTTTAATGTATTTCCTAGAGCAAATGGTTTGAAAACTGCAAAACAAAGAAAAAAACCCCACAAAACCCTCAGTTGTTTAAATATATTATGTGTATGAACATAAACTGTTGTCACTCACGTATTTAAGAACAATAACCTGAGAGACTGATTCAATGTGTAAAACCAAGAGGTATGTATACGTGAGTGTATTAAGAACAGATACTTTGGGTTTTGTTAGGATGAGAAATTATTTTTCTTTCAAAGCATGTTATGTATTTTAATATAATTTCCACAATTCTCAATAATTTTGTCCATATTCCAAAACGTTCTGCTGCTGCTCAAGATAAAGGTAAGCTTCCAGCTATCTTTTTCCTTTATTTAAATGAAACACAAAACAAGACCAGCCTTCTTTGTGAGGAAAGACAAAAAATGAATCCCTCCTTTCTAGTTAGCTGCCTTCTGCTATAATTTGGCATTCTGATTCAAATTAATTGAACTTGTTTGTTTTCTGTAAACTAAGGAAATATTTTAATGTACATTTCATAATGTGTGGTGTAAAATTCTTTTTTCTCTCTTGTAATTGTAACTTCAGAGAGCTTCTATTCCACTATTTTTATTATGTTGCATTGTATTTGCTCCTGTAAGAGACCATAAAATTTCTGTTGTGATTTGAAGTTCCTTAGTGTTAGTTTATATGTACATCTAGGTGAAAACTTACCTGCAGTATTGGAGGTTCTTAGAACCTCAAAACCTGATTGCTGTTAGAAAGTGTTTTCTAACCTGAAGGATGAAGTCTCTGAACACATATTATGTTAAAAAGACTGTCAAAGCATTCTGGGTTGTTTTCCTGGAGTAGCATTCAAATTCTTATTTTACTTCAAAAGCTTACCTTCAGTTTCTGTCAGTTACAGACAAGTTACTGAGATAAGATGAATACTGATTTTGTATAATTTTTGTATATCAGTAAAAGAGGCTCTGGTAATAACTGGATAATGTCAATGTCAAAGAATAGAAAGTAGCCTAAGATGATGGATCATAGGATGCAATCATTAACACTAAGCTATTGAATCATGCCTGATATTTTACCTGGGGCTAAAGGAACAAACTTGAACAACTCATTCATGAATCAAGCCAACAGATTCCCAGGTTATGAAGACCATGAAGGAACTCACAAGCTTTTTCAGGTGCTTAAATAAACAATGTATTAATCAGGTATGATCAGGATGATTATTACTTTTTAAAGAAATATGGAAAACTGACTGTATATAGGACAATATACGAGAAACTTGAAATGCCATCAGGTGAACCACAAGCTGCTGGGTGCTAAAATTTGAAAAAACATCTAAAATGAGCCTCATGTTTCTCTTCACAAACAAATGTACTTTTGGTGAAACTTAAACTGGAAATTGCTAATGGTGCTAATAGGAACAGTGATCTGACTGTTTTGAATTTGTGTAGATGTTTACCTCTATCAGAAACAAAACTTGTCTGAGTAAGAGCAATTGATAACAAAACAAAACAAAAAAACCCCAAACTCCACCCTATGATGGACACAGTTTAGTTTTGATGAATATAATGGCAAGGAATTTTACAAGATTGCAGTTACAGGTATGCTATAGAAAGTAAAAAAGCTAAGAATTTATGCTATTAGCCCTGATCAGTAGTTTCTGTAAGATTTTCCTTTCACTTCACTTAAACAGTAAGCAACTGCTAGCTTGAAGGAAATAAAAGAAAGAAATTATTGTATGTTTTTTTCACTGTTAAAGCAAGAATGACATCTGTTTTTATTTTTCATGACAAGCTGTCTTTCTCCTCCTGAAATGCCCAAAATTGCAATAATCAGTCTCATCTTTGTTTATAAGTGAGTTTTGACATTGTGTACAAGCCAGCCATGTATTCACACTTGTAACACTGAAACCACACAGAAGAAAAATGAAATCTAATGAAATTTGTTTGTTTGTTTGTTTTAGATTACCCCTTCATGTTTTGTGGGCTGATGTTAACTCAACTACTCTATCTCTGTGGTGTATATCTTTGAGTATTAATTACTCCTTGAACCCAACAAACCCCCTAATCTGTATTTATTTCTGGGTACCCTCCTGGGTTAATCTCATTCAACTCCAGGTGTAGCTCAAAACAAAGAAATTCTTATGCAGGTATAACATTAATGTCTCACAGGAAAGCAGAGATTTTTCTATTAACACTTCCAATAAAGCAAAGATTACTGCCTATTGCACTTTGCATTGAAATGGAGTGGTTACACTTTCCATCAGTTTCTGTCATCTCTAACTAGTGGCATGTGTACTCCTACTCTTTTTCATCATAAACTCAAATGAGTTCCCCCTATATTGTGTTTTGTCAATAATATGCTTGATTTTGTACTGGAAGGAAAGCAGTGGCCTGAGATGATCGCTTACAGTAAAGAGGAATTTCATTTGTTCCTCATCACCTCTCAGTTAGTAAATTGAGATTGATAGCTGATATCTTGGTTTAGCTCATGACTGTTACCCAGAAATCTATACTGCATTTAGAAAAAAAGGTTCAGTTTGGTTTCTGGGGGACATTCCAGAATTGATTAGAAGATATAGTGCAGATACAGCCAGCACAACTGACACTTTAGTTCACTCTTGAATTAGGGTTCAGTGATGGAAAGGACAATCAGCTCTGTGAACATGATGGATGGACATTTTGGACGAATATCTACATCTAGTGAATTTATTTCCAACTGTGGAGTATGAAACCTTATCCAGGCATATGCTTGCATTCATATATACTGTCAAATGACATTTTAATGGAGCCTACTTTGCTACTAAAAGAAAATACTCAGTGGTTATTTCCTTAGAGTCTTCCTGTGAAAAGAAGTCTATACCTTCTTTAAGTTTTTCACCATAAGACTTTACTAATTCAAAGGGAATCTAGAATCTACAAATGCCTGTATTTTACTCCAAATAAATTTTGCTGGGAAGTAATATTCAGATTGACATTTTAATGTGTTCAGCTTTATGTGTTAGAGGCTTTTTGCTGTTTCTCTAGTTGCAAGACAGTCTTTCTGGAGAGCTAATAAATTCACGTTAAAAAACGAGCTGATCAAAATAGACATAGTTTGCCAATTGTTTGCCTTCTGAAAGTTCTCTTCAATACATTTTAATTACATCTTTAAGTTAACATTTATATGATTTAATGCAAAACTGAGTGGTGATTTGCATCAAGTACAGGAAAACATTTTTCTCCAGACTGATTCTACTCTTTGTTATTGATTGAGAACTGACCTTAAAAAGGAGGCTTGAATAGGTCTGATATCATCTTGAATGAGAATTGTTGCCAGACAAACACATCATTCCTCTCCAGGGTGAGATGCTACAATATTATAGGTGCCCTGCTGACTGCTGTGAACAGGCAAGAAATAAATACAGCCATTGGGTAGTCATAGATAACGTTTGAGACCTTCAAGGAATGGACAACTAAGCATGGAGAAATGGGATAGGAATGGGAAAAAACCCTCTGCACTTCTAGGGTCTACGTTTGGCCCATGAGCTCCCAAATCTAATAACTCATTTATGTCTTACGGTAATACCTGCTTGCAGATCTACCAAGCTATGAGTTATGATATTATCAGATGTCATAGTTAAAGCTGAAGAGATGCCTTTGTTCAAACCTTTGTTCTGGCTTATTGGCATAAAAGCAAACTAATGCTGAATAATGTTAATAATGGTGTCAATTACAAAAAATTGAAAAGTAATAATTGAAATTCAAAAAAAAATAACTGGACTTGTAGATAGTAAAAAAATAAGCTTAACTGAGAACATTATTGGCAAGCCACATTTGATGTAAACAAATGATGGATCATGTGACCAATGCATCCTACATACATCAATTAGTATGAATGAATGTACTAAGTGTCCAATCCATGTAATTAGATTTCTTTTTTCAATTAGAAAATATATAATACAGTGTATTAGTATACATTTTATTTGATGCTGCAGCTAAATGACAACCAGATTGTAGCTTAACATTCACTATATTGCAGTATGCAAACTCAACCAGACACAAAATTAACTTATAAAATCATCTGTGTTCTCTATTCTGAAAGAAGAAAAGGAGAAAGAACTTCAGAAAAAGAAGCAGAGTTTATTCATTTTATTGCTAGTACCTCCTTCTGAAAAGATAGCATGCATATATGTATAATACAGACCACTTGTAGTTCTCAGAGGACATTTTACTCTTCAAAGTAGAGTAGCTGAACTGAAAAGGTTCATTCATAAGAAGTTTAAGAACATCCTTGAGCAAATTGTTCTCAAAGCATACAATCCTCTGTGCTGAAGAAGACAGTAGAGCTTCATAGAGATTTTCAGGAACACAGCAGAATCAAATTCAAGATAGCAGTCCCATCTTCTGGGAGGAGGACACATATCCATTATTCCCTGTTCTTAAGTAGCTCGATCTCATTCACGTGCAGCGGTATTTTAATTTTCCTCATCATTGATCTCAAATTTTCAGTTCTGCACAAATTTGCTATGGTCTTTTAAACACTTTGTTTCTAAATCAAGATGGCAATCAGGGTGTCCTGTGTCCTCAACTTACAAGTCACCAAAATGTTAATGTAGCTGTAAATTGCAAAGCATGTAACTCACGGAGCTGAGCAGAGGGGAATCTTTGGATGTAGTTACCAGGCATGAAAGACTTGGGATAATGCTGTGTGTGAATGATATCACACTACTCTAGTGGTGCAACTGATTTCCAGGTTGTCTCAGTCATACTGGTTTACCCCACAAACCTGGGACAAATACAGTTCTACTAGTGGTCATGTAACATCACTATGACGGTTGCTCTCAAACCAGCTAGGCTGCATGCACCTGCAATCAGTTGTTTTGTTCCCTAGTGTCTTAGTCTATTTACAGACAGTACCTATCAACTATTCAAGATATTCTTCTTGTCAAATTGTGAACATACCTTTATAGTACTATATGGTACACTTTTTGTTTGTTTGTTTAGCTAACAGAATCCTCTTTTGGAAGCTCTCATTTATGGAAATAAAACTGTAGTTCACATTTCTGATCACAGGAATCTATAATAGTAAATGCTGATATAGCTAATGGATACTAGTCCAAATGAAAATCAGGAATGCAATTACCACCTTAGTTTAATTTGCTCTATAATCACCAAGCGTTTCCTCATGTAATGCATAAGAAAAACCAAAGGGTTTCATAACTAAAGCTAGCTGCCTAGGCTATCTAAAGATCAATATATCTTTGATCATTTAAAATGCTCTGTTGGGTAAGAAAATGAATTCAAGTATTTCTGAGAAAATCCACTATTTTATACCAATTTACAATTCTCTTCCTGGTCCACACAAATCTGATTGTTCCTTGATTCTGTATGAAATCTATGTACATCAGCAATAGCTGAATAATTACAGTTGTGTTGGAAGACCAGAGTCCAATGATTAACCAATGAGAATATATACTTAGTGTAGATATACATGGAAGAAATAGTTTCAAGAAATAGTGAAATTTTTGGCATTTATTTTTCACGCAATATTTACTCCTTTCTGTATCCCATAACACAGACATTGTCAAACATGGAAGTTCTTCTTTGCTTTAGAAAAACAAAGTACAGTAACTGTTAAGATGATGATGGGCCAGTACCTCAAATTCATATAAATCTTTTAAAAACATTTCAGCAAATCCTTTTTTCTCCATTTTTTATACACTGCTACTAGCAGTGGGGAACACATGCCTTGGTTTCTTGTTTTCTCGTAATTCTATGTGAACAACATAGTTTAGGCTATTTTCTTGTCATGACCGTTTTGTACTTGGTTCTGTTTCTACAGCTGAAGAAAAGTAAGGTTGAAAATTACTGAGGTTATTTGCAAAGTTGCAGTAATCTGACATAATACTAAACTTCATAAGGTTTGAGAAAGACTTGCTTTCTGCTAATAGCAATTGTTTTTTCTCTGTATGTACTGGATTAGATGTTTCTAAGCAATCTGCTTATTAAGAGAAAGGTTTCTTCATAAGACTGAGTATCTTGTTTAGGTTAAAATTCATTCATGACTACTCTGGGTTACGTAGCATTTACTTAACTAACTAGTCCCTACTGACTAAACAGGACAACAGATTCTGCATACATATGTATTTGAATTATCATATGTGTATGATTCACTTTGAAGTAAGTAGTTTCTATTAAAATTATAAATAATTTTAATAAGTTAATGGTTTAATAAGCTAATGGGAACTTGTAGTTTTAGCATAGCTAGGCTAAGCCTACGTATTCATTAATCATATGCATTTTTACAGAGTGTTCGTGCATACTGCATTGATGACTGAAGATACTTTTAAGAGAATGTGTACAGAAACTTACTTCTGCCATAGGGTTTCAATGATAGAAGAGTCAAATATAGAATCATCAGGGTTGGA